>JAJMRV010000029.1:0-134935 GCA_030578435.1 Scheffersomyces lignicola | reverse complement strand
ACCGGGAGGACGTACCGGCGAGGCACACAAAATCCGTGGTACCTACCCGGCGGAACAACATGTCCGTTCCCCCGGATGCAGGTTCCCTGTCGCACCCTGGGGGCACCAGTGGCGCCTAATTGAGTCACGGGTATTTGCATCTCGTGCAGGTAAATCAAACATCCATACCTCTCACGTGATTTCGGACCCGTGCCGCCAATTCCAGAGACCCACACCGCCACATCCTCACCGCAGTATCAATTTCGCGGCATCCGTACCTCTCAATTGCATCTCTACCGCAATACTTAAGGATTGTGTCACGTGCGTGGGTCAGGTGATCCTGCGGCTCACACCTCGTCTCCTATATGTAATTGGTTAAGTTGGTGAAAATGAGCTAGCAACACGGCTCTCTTGGGCTATGACCTTACTTCACGTGAAACTAGTGTGCAGGCTGTATTATAGTGCAGTTACATTTGTCGTGGAACTATCTATTACCATGTCTTACCTAATTTGTGGTGTATATCACGGCTTCTATTGCGTTTCTCCTTACTTCGTCCATTTCATTTTTCATTTTTCATGTTTCAAACTGCCGATTTTATATGCAGGCCGCACGTGATCGCTCTGAAATATTATCGGGAAATCACAACTATGTGCATTAGATACATATATTCCATGTGTACTTTCTGCTTATATGGGCTCTGTTACTTGTTACTTTGGTCTCCGATGTGTCTTAACTGGTAGTTTGTTAAGGTTTATGTTTTGGTGCCTTTTTGCAAATTATCTATGTATATTTTTAAGTCATTTCAGTCTACTGTAATGTTTGCTGTAACTTTCTTTTTGTTAGTATAACTAGATATTTAGTATGCCAGAGGCCGGTATTGTATATTTCTTTAGTTACATTACTCTTTGCTCTATATTTGACGTCGCTGTTGTTATTTGAAAGCCTGCTCTGAATTGGCACCCTCCACTATATGCAGTACACCCGGCCTGTTTTTCCTTCCTTGAAAGGGGGCCCTCCGTGTATGCAGTATGCCCAAATGGCGAGGTTCTTTTTTCTATCTCACCGATCCATTCAGAAAAAGTCGACCTCAGTATATGCAGTGCGTCCAGTTGATCAGACTTTTTTTCTAATCTTTCGGAAAAGTGACCCTCACGTATATACAGTACGCCCAAATCATTTGTTCATTTTTCTGATCTGACTCGTCCAACAACCCAGAGATAACCTATACTACATATCATCATACATTCATATCATTCATCGATTCATGATATACCACTATAATGGATTATTCATTTTCATAGCTGCGATTGATCTTGATTAATTTGTTTATTAATTCCATCACTGCTTGTTTATTACATAGTATTATCTCAGATCCTGCTTAGATAACAGTACCATAATACCAGTTCTGGTAGGATAATAGTTCAACCAACATGTCAATCTCCAATGATATGCTTTAGGGCAATGAATTTCATTAGTTTAGATAAGGTATGACAACTACTATCCATCAATAGAATCACATAAATACCTTATTTGCGTGCAATGAATCTTTAGATATTGATAGCACTTTGCTTGAGACTATATGTCAAAGATTTGAAAATCGATACATTTGTCCGAGTAAAGAAGTTTATATTGGTACAAATCAGATACATGGAGTTGATTGTACCGTGTTTGCGGAATGTTCAAAATTTTCAATATAATGGTACCACTCGAATTCACACAACTAGAATCGTGTAAAAGGTATCCCTTTGTATTGGAAGCGCAAAGAAACAACTACTTAACACCGTTGTCTTTCTGAACCAAAGCTTCAAAAGAATGATTACCCAACTTGATATGAAGATATATCAAAATTGTATGTTATTTGAATCCTGTGTTAAATGGTCAGATAATCAAGTGGCTGTAATATTCCTTAAATATATGGGAGATCCAGTCCTAAAATAATATGGGTACTTAATGGTTTGCTGCCTATTACATCAAAGACAACCTTTAGTTAGATTAACTCAATCATCACAGTTTGGTTTTTCGTGAAAGAAATTCGAGAGTTACTGCAAGATTCAGCAACAGTTAGTCGAGTTACTCATTCTCGCCAAAGCAAGAGGGACCGAGACTATAATCAACACACTAGGGGTAACCTGTGAGTGTGAAGAGTTATTCAATCAAAGTAAGTGAAAGTGCTATTTAGATCGGCAAGACATAATTTGGCGGCTTTGCTGACGTAATCTCTGCAGCCATCTCGTAGACACAGTAAGTAACAGATAATGTAAGTTACAGTAAAACGAATAGCGTCGACTTTCTTGTTTAATGAGAAGCAAATCGGATTTGCGACACACACACGGTGGCGTCATACAGAGAAGAGCTGAATACGGCCAGGGTCCGGCTTGTTCAGGGGTTATTCCGGATCAGATGATAACGGAGCCTGGATTTGCTTATACCCGCCTATTGCCCGAAATACAAAATTTCATAGTTGCAAGCGCTTTGTTCTCTGACATAATTTCTGTCTCTCGGGAGACCACTATGCTCATGGGGTCATAATTCCACACAAGTGGTGGGGTTCTACGAATCTACGGGTGAGCCCCGATGCTACGGTACAATGTTTCTAGCGCTAGTCTGCGTTGCATTTGCGTAATTTGTAGGCCCACTAAATTACGGATGTCTTCTCAGAAGACAATACCAGTTTTAAGAAGAGGTCGTGTACCAGAGGTGCATAAGCGTTATGTAATTTTTCAGAACCTAATTGGGCTAAATGATCGTTACATAAAGTGCAGCATTTGAGCACGAGTATTATGATGTCAAGACGTCTATCTAGTATCTGGGCGGTAGAGGCGGCAACCGATAGCAGATGCGTTATGTGTATTGCTAGGCGACCACGCCGCAAACACGGTGATTGTGTAGTCATTGCGTAGATCGGAATAACTCGTCAGTACAGCCAGGAAAATGTCGCGGTGACAGCGACAATTACCCGGCCGTGGACAAGTGAAATATTTCCGAACCATCTCACAGGGGATTTGACGCCCCCAAAATTTCAGTCTCTTCTGGCGGCAGGGCGGTTGGTTTATTTGCCATCATCCGCAGCACACTGGTCAACACTCTGCCCATCTCTTTTGTTCGGCGGAAACGGGATTCGAAGGCACTGATTGCGGATTCGGATCGGTTAGCTACAACGACATTGCACGACATTTCTATCCCTTGTTCACAAAAGAGAAAAAAGAGTTCCCAAAAATTTCTGAATTCATTAGAAATTCTGTAAACGAGTTGTATAACAGTCTAATAAGATAGTTTTATATAAGGGGACCACTTATCGAGGGAGTCAGCACATATATCGTACTTCCCACGCCCCCACTTTAGCATTTCATAGAGTCTTTTTTTGGGTATAGGATCCCGGTACTATTGCTGTTTAGTACCCAGTTTTGTCATAGAGTGCACCCACAAAAGATTAATAATCGTATTCGGGCCGCCTATACGAATTTTATAACCACAACAACAGGTATCCCCGTCTGTCATCGTCTGTGTGACACATACATTATCAGTTCTATCTTGTGGTGCTACCCATAGTTATCGTTGTTTCAGTCGCACCCACCGCACTGCGCCATTCTGTAACACGGTATACCTTCCATTCATTCATTCCTTTTCCATACCACCCACCTACTCGTTTCCAATAAACACCAAATTACGTCACTCAGACCCATGTTTAATACCAAGATGTTTGAGGGCACGACGCCGACAGGCTCGTCGGCAATAAATATACCGAGCGGAGCCAATAACGCCGGAGATGGTGGCAGTGGCAACGCCAATAATTCGCAGCCTATTGATATCACATACCAGCGGCAACAGTCCATCTTCAACAACTCTCGGTTCAGAAGGGAATCGATTGCGCATTCGCATGGGATTGGCGGTGTTTCCTGGGGTTCGGTGACGATTGGTTCCTGGCTCAAGGATGAGGTGATGACTAATACTGCTAATTTTGGCAACACTTTCCAGCAGCACCAGCAGCACCAACAACTGCAACCACAATCTCAGTTTTTGACGGTCAACCAAGGCGGCCAGAACTTGATCAACCCCAGACGTGGCTCTTTCCGCCACAACAATAATGCCAACAACAATAGTAACAATTTTGCCAGCATTTCCATGTCGCCGCCCTTGCAAACGTCGTACTTGCCGGATTTGGAGGCGGACTACTGCAAGGATTACAGTTGTTGCGGCGAGTTGTTGCCCACCTTGCATGACCTTTTACGACACTATGAGGAGGCACACATCAGTCCGTCTCCGCCGCCCGACCAGAGTATCAATAGAAACCGAACCAGTTTCAACAACATGCATAACGTGTTGGAGACGGTTTCCACGACGGACGTGTTCTTGAACAATAGCAACAACGGCAACAACATGGCCAACGCTGCTGGCGGTAGCAATTACCAGTTCCAAGCCAACGCCAGCCAGCTCCACAGCACTCAGGCGCAGCAGATTTCCAACCCAAGTTTAAACTTACATAACAACCACTACAACATCCAACCACAAGCCTTAAGCACTAATAATATCAACCAGCCAACCACAATAAGTAATAACAACACCTCTACTGGATCAGCCAGTAATAACAACAGCAATATCAGCAGTGGCGCCGCCAACCCTAGCCAGGTGCACCAGCAGCAATCCCCCATCATGAACTCGCCTAGTTCGGGCACACCAATGGACGAGGAGGATGGTATGTACATTGACGATCCCGCGCGCCATCTTTACGTGATGGAGAGCGACGAAAACAAACCATTCAGGTGTCCTGTCATTGGCTGTGACAAGAACTACAAGAATCAGAACGGGTTGAAGTACCACAGATTGCATGGCCACCAGGGTCAAACCTTGAAAGAAAACCCAGATGGAACCATTTCGGTGATAGATCCCGAGTCAAATACTCCTTACCTTGATGGTGCTGCAATGGAGAAGGACAAGCCTTACCGTTGTGAGGTCTGTGGTAAGAGGTATAAGAATCTTAATGGTTTGAAGTACCACCGGGGTCACACCACGCATTGAAGAAGAACGCTGCATTATTATTACTATCCTGCCATGATTCATGTTTTTCTTGTCTTATCATTTATTTATCTTTAGTAATTTTCCTTGTATTATTTATAGCTTTTATTAGGGTTGGGAGGTTTAAGATTTTTTATTCTTTGTCAACAAAAAGAGGAGATGATAGATCCTTGACGGTACTCGAACATATTTATATATTTATGTATAACATTTCTCAAGTATTATTATTTATTGTTTTTCAATCACAAGATATGTAAAATTCGCAGTAATATCGGTGCTCCACACTTAAAAAAAATGTGGGCAATTAATATTGGGCCCACTAGTAGTACGCATCAGTATACGCAGCACAAATGATTACGTTCATAGCGTTGGCTCGGATATTGACGAGGATATCGCGATTCATTGGACTTTCGATTCCCGTGACCTTTTTGCGGGGGATTTTGTTCGGACTGACATTCTTCTTCACGTATGTCGTGATATTGCTCCCGCTTTCATTCATAACATACAACAAGTTCTACAACACAATCATCCCCTATGAAAGCCCACGTATCCCTATCAACTACAATTTTATTTCATACAAGAGTCCCAGCTTGGCGAGTGACGTGGTCAACTTGCAGGACAGTTTACCTCGGAAGTTCCAGTTCGATCCATTACTAGACTACCAGCTTTCCTTAAACTTTGAGGTATTGTGTGACTCGCAAAAGAATGGCGATGTGTACAGTAATATCTTTCACTTGTATGATGGCAGGGGTACGAACTTGTTTAGCCATTCGTTTTATATTGACTGCGATGCCCGCTATATCTACAATAAAAACAACGAAATTGTACCTTATAACTTGAGGTTCTGGGTGTCGCCGATCTTAGTCAACATCAAGCGCAGTATAGGATTCAAACTTTCGTATATCAAGTTGAGTGGACGAGATATTCCCCAGTTGCTAGAGCAGTTTAAAATCGTGATTGACAAGTCGTTTATAATCATCCAAGACACGTCGTTTATCGAGTTTGAGATTGTTTACACCGGCTTCCGCTACTATTTCGTCAGGCACTATTACAAGTGTTTGTTTGTTGGAGTGCTAACATTCTGGTCAATATCGTGTCTGGCCAGTTTTGTCACTTCGATGTACTTGCTGAACAAGTACGGCAGGCCGTTGATCCCCGATCCGGACGACGCGGAGGAGGCCGCCCACGATGAAGATGACGAGACCGAGGAGATAGAGACCGCGAGCGAGGAAAACGAACTCCGAGAACGCTTAACTCACATTCGTACTTGATGATAAAAAATACCTATTTTTTTCTTAATTTACTATAAACAAAAGTAAGAAATATCAAATGAAACCAAAGTGTATAATTGTATAATGACTGAGCCAGAAATAAAAATAAAAAACAAATGTCTGTGAACGACCATGGATGCAGAAGTGAAGGAAAGCAAATAAATATAACAAATAAATATGACTGGTCAACTGGCGTTGAGAAGCTTCAGTTCGTTGGAACTATCAACGGACAAAAAGGGGATAATCTTCTTGAAGTACACAAACTCATTTATGGCAGCGAGGTCTTGGTTGAACTGGTCTATTTCAATCCTCTTGTTGAGGAAAAGCTTAAACTCTTCGATCAACAAGTTCAATTCATTAAGACTCCTCCCTAAATTGATAAGCTTGCAAATATTGTTCTGATTCTTGTTGCCGGTGCCGTCGAAAAACTGGAACAACTCCTCGAACTCGAGTTCTTGTTCCGTGCCATTCTCATTGTCCTCCTCATTGTCGTAGAAATTCTCAATGAAAACGTCTTCTTCGTCGTTAATGAAAAACTTCGAACCAAAGCTGTCACTATTCATGAAGATCGATATCAATGGAATACGAGGACACAAGGGGAAATAGCTAATCTGCTGAGGGGTCTGACTGCGATTGATATTCTTCTGATTGACAACAAAGTTCAACTTTTCGTTGATTGAATCGTGGTCGACAATGATATCAAACTTGTAAATCGGCCTGACAATTTCAGGAGGCACGTTTATTAACTCCGGGGGCTGGTTGTTGTAGAACGATGAGTAGGAACTCGATTTGGAAGACGATTTGCCCTTGATATCAATTGTCTGAATGCTGGACGACAACGACTCAACATCAGAATCCTTGATAGACGACGTGGTGGAATCGGTAAAAGAAGTGGGCGACGAGCCAAACGACATCAAACTGGGACTCGACGATCTTGATTTCAAAGACGAGAACGAAGTCGATATCGAGGTCAACGAGGCCGAGTGTCGTGTGACCGGTGGTTCAGCCTTGGTGTCATTGAGAACAGCGGTCTCGTTCTCGTCAATAGATAAGATCTTGAACAATTTACCGATGGAGCTGACAATAGAGTGGTTCTTTGCTTTTAGCGACGAACTCGATGTGCTCGAAATCGAGGTGGACGACACTGACGAGGATATTGAAACCGAGGAGCTTGATCGCTTGCTCGAAACCGACGTATCCGTGAGGGTGGAACAGGTGTAAATGGCCTCGTCAAGAATCTCGTACGGATGTGTTTTCCTCAATTCACTAGACTTGAATGACGGCGTGCCCAAAACCTCAGACGACGACAGCATCGGAGCGGTCGGAGTAATTTCATCTTGGATCGATAAATAGTAATCATTCTTACCATTGATGGGCAAAATGCCGAGCTTTCTATTGACCAATGGGTTATCGGGCTTGTAATTCAATTCAAAATGGCAATCAGCAGAGTACTGGTAATTCAAGGTGAATTTGTGCAATATCTCGTAACACCGGTTCAACTTCTTCTGTACCCGCTTGGTAATATGAATCATAATCGACGACTGATAATTGTTGACGCCAATGATGCGCCACGTTAAAAGTCGAAGATAGTACGACCTGATGATGGGGTTCCAGTGCGTTACAAACCTGATGAAGCTCTTATTGGCAATCAAGTAGTTCATAAAGTTGAACTTGAAGCTCTGGTTAATATCGGTAATCCAGCGATACTGCAAGCTGTCCAACTTGTCCGACTTGCTCAACCTGTCTTTGAATGCAAATTTCGACAACGACTCGGGAATCATATCCCAAATGTTGAATAAGAACGACAAGTTCTTCAATAATATCTGAACGTGGTCGGTATTCTCAATCATCATATAATTACAACTCAACCAGAACTCCCAGTCAATGAGAGACTTGTTTGCCGCGTCACTGGCGGGTCCATTTTCGTTATTGTTGGTAATATGGTTAATGAACTCGTAGACTATGGTGAGAATCAAGCCGTTCTTATTATAATCGTAAATGCTGGTTTCCTTGGCAATGGACATCAACGCCGAGTCAAAGCACCTGATGACACCGGCAGCCAAGTGCATGTTTTCGTCCCTGTACGTATAGGTAACGTCTCTGAGCGTCTTGAAAATCTTGATGAGAGAATTGTAGTAAATGTCCGTTTGCTTGATCAGGATCCCGGAGGGAGGTGGTGTTGGTAGAGGCGCAGCTGCTGGAGCGGGAGATGCCTGGGAAGATGTGGGTGGCGGCGATACGCGACTCTTTACATTCAAGGGTGTCGATAACGAAGTCTGTGCCTGGAACTTTGAGTTCGACATGGTGGAGCTGTTACTGGAAATCTTGGAAATCGACATTTGAAAAATGTGCACAATGTGACTCATGATGATATTGAAGCCGGGGCAGTTTATGAGTGCCGCCGAGCTTAGCTCCAGGTGGGGCAACCGGTCCAACTGCAGATTGACAATAGCCAAGTAGTGTCGCAAAAAAGAGTTGAACACATTCGAATCGCAATTGTTCCATCGGCGGACCCAACTTCCGTTCGGATCCTTGATTCCACTGACGGGATGCTTGGGAGGAGGCGTGCAATTGATAAACTTCTTCTGGCCCTTGATCGACAAATTGGCGATGCCGGAGAAATTGATCAAGTAGTGCAAATGCAGCGGGAAAATGGCGTACAACTTCTGGATGTCTGCCGCGTTGGCCGTCAACAACTTGTTGGTGGTCTCGAGCAGGATCTGCTTGACATTAAGAAGAAACAAGAGGGCGTTGCTGACGTTGGGCAACTTGAAGAAACTGTAGGCAAATATCTTTCCCACGAAAGCGGAAACCGATAGCGACAAGTTCTTCAAGTTGGACACTCTGTCGATGCAGTAGTCCAACGTCAACACCAACAAGTTCTCGTACTCCTTGTAGATGTCGGCGTCCACGTAGTTCCACTCGTCGCGGGCCACGATACGCGAAATACACTCGAGGTAAGCGTTTCTGTCGCTGGCGGGGATCGACGAGTACAAGATCGGGAAGGGCGCGTTGGTGGTGGTGGACGAGGAGGGCTGCGGCGAGCTCCTGTCGGCGGCGGTGGTGGCCGGCTTGGAAGTGACGGATAGATTGCCAATCAAGGAACACCACCACTTGACGAGAATCGACACCACCACGGTGTTCAAGCTCTTGTAGATCTGGGAATTCTTGGGGAAATACAAGTCCAAGTTGTTGTTGGACCGCAAAAACGGCAACAAGGCCGTCCTCAAGATGTTTCCCTTCAAGGAGGGGCTGGCGGTCGTGTGGTTGTACTTTTTGGAGTTGAACTTGTTGAGCTCATTCTCCAACTTTTTGAACTGCTTCAACAACGACTTGATGAGCTTGTCGTTGTCGGGAGACGTGTTGGACGTGCTTGTGGTGTGCAAAAGGTTCAACGAGGTGGACGAAGAGGGCGACGTCTGCGGAGGCGATCTGCCCACCGGCAGCGGCGTACTAACTGCTCTGAGCATGGAGTTATGGAGCGGCGGAGGCGTCAACAGGGCGAAACGGGTGTTTGCGGCGGACGACGATGCGGGCCGGGCCGGGGGAGTGGGACTCCTAACGGGAGCGGTTTCGGATGGTTGCGGTGGTTTCCGGTACTGGAGGCCCGAGGCCGAGGCGAGGACTTTGGCCATGGTGGGCGGTGGTGGAGGAAAGATGCCTAGTGGGCGGAGGGGGTGCTAGCGGGAACAGTGCTTAATATACGGCGGTGGGTAGCGATAGACGAAAGGTGGGTGGAACAATAGCAACAGTAAACAACACAAACAGGCTACCACTCAAGAGACGGCGACGCACTGTGAGGGCAGATGGAGGTGGCGAACTCGGGCGCAAGACGGCAGCGAGCTGGTTGCAGGGGAGTACCGATGGTAGTGGTGGGTGGTGGTGGGGTGCTTCGGTGGGTGTTTACGGTGGTGGTGATGGGTAGTCTTAAAATAGAATGGGGCCAGGGAAAAAATTAGTGGGCCCTTTGTTTACCTGCGATGCGGATTTGTGCTGGGGGTGCTTAGCAGAACAAACGGACGGGGGAAGTGGCGGGTGAGCTGGTAGAGAGCGGGAAGGCGAGAGGAAAGAAGAAGAAACTGGCCGGGACAAGAAGGTTGGTGTCGCCCAAGAGACACCGCTTGCACACATTGCACACCACGAGCTGGACCGAGAATGTGGTAGTGGGAATTAGTGGCCAGGGAACAATGCTGCGAGCTAGCGGGAAATTCCCCTGGCAGAGAAAACGAATTTCACATTGCGGACAGGATGAAACAGACGAATCTCATCGCGCTGTTGCAGTCCGCAACTGGGCAGGTCCAGTGTCGAGGGCGTGTCGAGGGCGTGTAGGATGCGTGTAGAACTATTGCTAACAATGTAGCACATGTGCTGCGTATCTGTGTTAGATGTAATGCTTGTGTGTGTGTGTGTACGATGGGCGTGCTGCGGTGTACGCTGGTGGGTATATTCTGTACTGAGAGCGACGCACTACGTAATCCCCTAAGGCACCTGACACAAAGACACCCCGTGGACATAACCCATCCGGCATTCCACCACTGTGTAGACTGTTGCACAATCAGCTTGAGATCGTGTGGAAGATGCTTTACTGTGGCCATCTCGCTTTTTCCGTGCTAGTGCCAGCCCATAAAATAGTTTGTGCCTATTGTTCGAGAACAATAAGGTGCTCATCCCTCAAAATCTCCCTGTTCCGTTTCAGGCAAGTGCCATCTCTGTTTTAGTAACCCACGCTCGCACTCGTCCTCCGCAGTAATATGGGATCTCGAATGGCCAAATAAGCATGAACCACACCAATCGTGTAAGGATTGGATTTAATCACGTGAATGAAAACAGGGCTCGGAGATATACTGCATACAGAAATTCGGTTATGTGCAGGAGGTTGTCTATTTAGCTGCAAAATTTACCAGCTAGCTACTAATCTATACTGAGTTCCGACGACGGCGACTTGACCGAGTTTGTGTCGCTGTCGTCGTGGAGGTGGCGCTTGAGCTTGCCGTCGACTGTGCCTTTGAACTGCTCCAACTGGCTGCGCAAGCTTTGCTCGCTTTTGCTCAACTGCTCAATCTGCTCGTCTCTTCTCTCCAAGTCTTTGAGCAAGTCCTCTTTCCGTTCCGACAAGTCGTGTATTTCCTTGTGTTTCAACTTGTTGTCTTCTTTCAACAAGTTCAAGTCTTCCTTGACCCTCTCTAGCGTCTTGCTGGCCTCTTCGAGTTCGGAGTCTTTGGCCCTGACTCTGTGTTCGTACTCGGCCGTTTCGGCATCTATCTTGTCGAGGAAGGCGGCCATATGCTTGAATTTGTCCACCTCTTCTTCGTCGGCGGTCTCGTTTTCCTTGTTGAAGCCGTCAAGTTTCAACATTTGGTGATATAATTGTTGCAACTGCTCGGGAACATCATTATCGGGCACGCTTTCTTTCAAATCCTTAATCTCGTTGGATTTAGCGTCAATCTCCTGAGTGAGGGCTTCAATCTCGCCTGATTTACAGGCCATCTCCTGAGTGAGGGTTTCAATCTCATTCGATTTAGCGCCAATCTCCTGGGTGAGGGTTTCGATCTCGCTCGATTTACCGGCGATCTCCTGAGTGAGGGTTTCTATCTCGCTCGATTTACCGTCAATCTCCTGAGTGAGAGCTTCAAGCTCTTTTTTGGTATCGGCAAGTTGGCTGTCCTTGGTACTCAAGTCCTGTTTGTTGGTGTCGAGCTCCTGCTGCAACGAAGCATGCTTCTTCTGCAACTCTTCTAATTCGGTGCTCTTGTCGATCACCACTTTGTTTAATTCCTCAATCTTCTCATCCTTCTGCGCCACTGTTGCGTTTAAATCGTAAACTTCCATTTCCTTGTCTTCTAAAGCCTTGCTAAACGACTTCTTCAAGCGGTCTAATTTTGCCACAGTGGATGCTTGAGTTTCTTTCCAGTATTCACCTTTGGTTTCATGAGACGATTTAAGCCCCTTCAACGCTGTCTTTGTTTTTTCATGATCAGCAACTGCGGCAGACAACTGGCTTTCGAAATCGGACTTGGCACTAGTAAGTTGTCCGTGAAGACCGTCGATCTCTTTGTTCTTGGCAGCGAGATCTAAATCAAGTGTCTTGATATTGTGGTCCTGAAGTCTAATACGATCGAGTAAACCCTCGTGCTGTTCCATCAAGTCTTCGTTTTCGGATCTGATTTCTTTCAATTCTTGATCGAGCGCATCAAACTCCTCTTGTCGGCTCAATTTCTTCTGCTCGGTCACCTTGCTAGTATATGACTGGACGACCGCATTGAGATCTTCAATTTGCTTCTTCAAGTCGATTTCAAGCTTGGTGCTATTAGCCCTGGCTTCGGCCTTTACTCGTCTGAGATCGTGGGTATGCTGAAACGTCGATGTATGGAGAGTCTCATTCAATGTTTTAAGCTGACCGTTCAAGTCCTTTATTTGGCTGTCCTTGTCGGTTACAATCGCTTCGCGCTTCTTCTCCAACGCCTGTGTTTCCTTGGCAAATTTCTGCTTCAACTCTTGGGCAGATGCTTCGGAGCTGGACTTGAGCTCGTCATACTTCTTAACTAATGCTTCCTTTTCCTTGGTGAGTGCCTCAATAAGACTGAGCTTATCATTAAAAATTTCCTTGGTAAATCCTCGGTCGCTGTAAAAGTCTTGAGTGTCCTTTACCACCTTCTCGATTGCGGCAATCTCTGTATCCTTTGCGTCCAATTGTGCTTGGAATTCGGCGGAAGACACCTGCTCCGCCTCCTTTAGTTTGGCTACCTTGTCTTGCTCGTCCTGTATAAGCTGATCCTTAGCAAGAATGGCTAGGTCATGCTGTTTGTTAATAGCATCCACATCGGTGGCGTGCTGTTCTTTCAACTCCTCAATTGCCGCGCTTTGACCGGCGTTTTCTGAAGCCAATTCTTCGGCCGTTTGTTTTTCCGTATCCCAATCACGCTGTAACTGATCGGCTTTCTTGGTCAAATCGGCCACTGTTTCATCGCGCGTTTTGACGAGCTCGTGCAATGCATCGATTTCATCGCGCTTTTCTTGTACGACGGCAGCACGCTGCGTGAGTTCAGATTCCTTTTCAGCGAGCTTATGCTCGAGTTCCTGGATCTGCGCGTCCTTGTCGGTTTTGATGCTTTCGATATCAGTCAACGCGGCTATGTTTTCAGATTGTAAGTCGCCCAACTCGTTGTCCTTTTCGGAAATTGTCAGTTGCAATTGGCTGATTTCGTCCTGCAAGCTCTTGATGGTTCTTTCCAACTTGTTTTTGTCGCCGTTGAGTTCATCAATCTCGTCCTTGTACTGGGCCCCTACTGTTTCTATTTCTGTTTGCTGATTGGATATGATATAGTCCTTTTCCACGATCAAGGCTTCGATATGGGCGTTCAACTTGAACTGGTAGTCCTTTTCAAGCTGGGCCCTGATATCGGTATCTGGAGTGGGAGCGACCACCTCAGTATCTATTTTTTGCTTGAGCTCGGCAAGCTGCTGCACCAAATCCTGGTTCGACTTATTGGTGGTCGCATTCTCCTGACTCAACACCTCGTTCGAAAGGGTCAACCGTTTGACAGTCAACTTGAACGCATCGGCCTCGGCGCTAGACTTCGAGACGGCTTCTTGTGCCCTTTGGTCAACATCTTTAACCAGCTGTTTTAATTTTTCAATTTCGAGTTTACTCTGTTTTGATTCCCGTTCAAATGCCTGCACCGTGGACCGGAGACTCTGGCGGTTTTTGGAGTTCAAGTGGTAGAATAATGCCGCGAGCACAACGGCCACTGCGGCAATGTAATGTACGAGACCCATATGGCGGCTGGACTACGTACACCTGGTAGGGCCAATGTGTATACAGACAAATTTTTGGTTGTGGTGATTTATCCGTTTCGCACGACTTTTTTAACTGCAAAATGTCTTACCGTCTTCGTATAACGTTGCTTCTAGGTTTACTTTTATGGGGCGCCAAGATGGGGCGCGGCACGGGGGGCTGGTACAAGTTAAGGTCGTTGTACGAACGCGTGTACGAGTAGGCATCGGTGTCTTCGTTGCTGGACAACTCGTCGTCTATGATGTGGAAGTCTGCGCCAGAAGAGTTGGCCGTACTGATTAGCGGGAACAAGTCGTAGTGCACAGCATCGGGCTCCACCAATTGCCGGCGGAGGTTGTGTCTGTAGTTAGAACCGATGTCCTGGCTGGAGCTACCGGGGGAGAAAGCGGGATCGGCGTACTGCACCGGATCGGCACTGGGGTGCAAATTTGCGTGGATGGCAGGAACGTCGATGCTGTTGAGAGTAGAAGTAGGAGACTGTAGCAGGTCGGAAGAGGCAACCACAGGCGGCGAGAGGTCGGTGGGGTGGACTAGGCCGTACCGGAAACCCGTTCGGGAGCGTGCGGTCATGATAGCGGCGGGAGAATCCCGTTTGATATCCGCCGAGGGCCGGAACGGGATTGGATAAAGCGGCTCCGTATACGGCAACGACGACTGCGAGTTGAGCGAACATGCCGCGTCGGCCGCACACGGGTGTTCCCGGGCCGGGTCGTTTCCGGGTCTCTTTGCCGCAAAGAGCTTGAAGAGGCCCATGATTCTGTGTCGTTTCTTACCCGGGCGCGGCTCATCGGCAGGCGGCAAGGCCGGTACCGGCGCTAGACCCGGGGCGCCATTTCCGCTGCTGCCGTCTGGGTCGTGGAAGCTGTGCAAATCGCCCGCCAGGAAAGTGCTGTTGCGGCGTCTAATGAGGGTTATCAAGTGCGGCTTGCGGCGGTAGAGCGGCGGGTACGGCTGGGCAAAGTGGGGGTTGCGCGCCTCGCGCAAGGTGCCGATGTCTACGGTGTGCGGATCTGGGCGGAACATGTGGTGGACATGCACTGGCTCCAGGACCGGATAAAAGTTGCAGCCAAATGAGGCTATTGGTGTGTGCACGTGACCGGCGCATCAGCCAATAAAATTCGCTTCCCCGAGAACGACCGCACTGAAAATTTATACCCAAAAAAATTGTACGGTTAGCACCGACCAGTTTCAGCTCTCCATCCACACACACACACAATGGCTTCTGCATACACCATCTTGGGTAGATCCGTCCCCTCGCACCAGTTATCTATTGCCACCTTAGGTTTGGTTGCCTTTGTTGTTGCGCCTAAGCCATGGGCCGCTGGACCTCCCAAGCACCCAGCCATCAATGCCTCGTCGCCCGAGGAAGAAAAGTACGTCAAGGAATGGTTGGCCAAGCACGCTGAAGCCGAGAAGCACTAGACGTGTTTCACCCCGCGTGTGTGTGCGGCGCCCGGCAGATTGTCTTTCGTAGCATTCAGTTTGAACCCCGCCAGCACCACCAAAAGCAACCCTGCATGTACATTATTTAATTCTTTGATAGAGAATATATATATACGATTAGATATAGATATCATTATCAATGCGCCCTGTTTCAGAGTAGTCCGTAGACCAACCGGCAGGAGGTACCTCGTACCACCACCCCACCCACCTCGGACTGGGACACCTCCCATACCGCAGCGTTATCTGGTACCGGTGGTGTATGAGGTGAGTCCCGTGCACGCACTATGTACAGGCCGGGTAAAACCGAAAATCATCGCACCAAAAGATTTCAAGATGAGGATGAAAAAAAAATTGCTACAGCAGGCATCTCACCGTGAAACCTCCACCCACATCATGTCGGCTATATATAAGGCATTACAGTCCAAGGCGTCCAAGGAGCCGTCCGAAAAGACCAAGCACATAAATAGACAGCGGTTGCTTGTGATATCGTCGCGAGGCGTCACCTACAGACACCGCCATTTGATCAATGACTTGGTGGCCTTGTTACCCCATGCCAGAAAGGAGCCCAAGTTCGACTCCAAGAAGAACTTGTACCAGTTGAACGAGGTGGCGGAATTGTACAACTGCAACAACATCTTCTTTTTCGAGGCCAGAAAGCACCAGGACTTGTACTTGTGGATCTCGAAGCCGCCCAACGGCCCCACCTTGAAGTTCCACGTGCAGAACTTGCACACCTTGGACGAGTTGAACTTCATCGGCAACTGCTTGAAGGGCTCGCGGCCCATCTTGAGTTTCGACAAGTCGTTCTTGGAAAACGACCACCACAAGTTGATCAAGGAGTTGTTGACGCACTCGTTCGGGGTGCCCCCCAACGCCAGAAAGTCGAAGCCGTTCGTGGACCACGTGATGACCTTCTCCATCGTCGACAACAAGATCTGGGTCAGAAACTACCAGATCAACGAGTCCAAGGACGTGAAGGAGGCGGAGGAAACGGCCAAGAGCGTCGACGAGGCCGAGGAGTTGAACTTGGTCGAGTGCGGCCCCCGGTTCGTGTTGACCTTGATCACCATCTTGGAGGGCTCGTTCGGCGGCCCCAAGATCTACGAAAACAAGCAGTACGTGTCGCCCAACTTTGTGCGGGCTCAGTTGAAGCAGCAGGCCGCGGACCAGGCCAGGTCCCGGGCCGAGGCCGCCGTCAACAAGAAGTTGAAGAGAAGAAACAACGTGTTGAAGGTGGACCCGTTGTCCAACGACGCCTTGTTCAAGTAGGAGGCCAGTGTATAGTAGGAATAGATATAATTTTTGCATCCATTGCGGTTTGACACATTTATGACATCATATTTGCGCGTGTGCTGCCCTCAAAAGCCCGGAAAAAAGGGGGAGGCTCTGCGGCGAAGATCTGGCTCCATATACGAGGCAGGCATATGCCACGGATGTAATCAGCCTGGCGGGGCGCGGGCCAGGCGCAGGGCGGGACCGGCAGCCGGGTCCCTAGATCTCTTGTAGGGACCGCCCAAACCCGCCGGTATCGGCACTGCCCCGCTGTGCCTGAGACTCGGCTGTCGCTACCTGCCACACGTAAAAAAAGTAAATTTTAGCCTAACACAAAAATCGGGAACGTTGAGTGCCCAGGCAGTATTCCCACCAACCACCCTGACCAGCTGCTTCTAGGGACTCGTCGCCACCGCAAACCGCCGCCGTAGACACCTCCGATCGCTTCCGCTCCGTCTTATGGCCCGCGCACCACCCCGTCTGCCTTCGCTACCACTGACACCAACGCATACCCTCATTTTTTGCTAGTGCACCAGCATGTTCTCGGGCTCCCACAACGCCAAGCTGCGGTTCGACCCGCCCAGCGACCTGTCGCGCAACTTGCGCAACGAGTTCCTACTCAACAGCCAGACGCTCACGCCGTCGCCGCCGTATCCCGCCTACAGCAACCACCACGACCCTATAGACGACGCGGCGTCCTCCACCTTCCACTTTAGCAACGACGAGCCCGAATCGTCGCCCCGTGCCCAGACGATCACGTACCCGCATTCGGTGATCAACAGCGCCGGAAACCCGTACTCCAAACGCAAGCCCAGCAGGACGCAGTCGTACTACTACAACAAGGAGCTTCCCTCGACCAACGAGTTGGAACTCAGCAACTTAACCAACACCGACTCGTCGCACTCGGGCGACCACTACACCAAACCTGCTGATGACTACGCCAACTACGACTTGATTCCTTTGCCTTCGCTCCCGCACCAGAGCCCGTTCGAGGACCTCGAGTACAACAACTCGCACACGCGCATCATGCCCGATCGGTTCCCCGACGAACACGACCAGTTCTTGGACAACGGCAACGGCAACAACATCGACTCGAATCCGTCGGTGGATGAGAAAATGCACTACTTTGAGAAGGAGCGGATCCGGATCTTGCGCAAAAAACCGCGTTTCCACTGGACCAACCTCCCTTACTTTGTCATGCTCGTGACCTTGATCCAGGTGGTGGTGTTCATCGTCGAGCTCGCGCGGATGTCGATATTGACCGGTTCCGCGTTCCAGACCCAGCCGTATTTCAACCCCATGTTGGGTCCGTCCACGTACTTGTTGATCAACATGGGCGCCCGATACGTGCCCTGCATGCAGCAGATCGAGACCATCACGGACGACCCCACGATCCAGTTCCCGTGCGCCAACTCCACCACGGTGGCCACCAATGTGTGTTCGTTGAGCGAGTTGTGCGGCTTGAGTCGCATCCCCATGGTGGACAACAAGTTCATTCCCGACCAGTGGTACCGCATTATAACGCCCATGTTCTTGCATGCTGGGTTCTTGCACATTATTTTCAATTTATTGTTGCAAATCACGATGGGCCCGTCCATCGAGAAAAACATTGGTTTCATCAAATTCGCCTTGATTTACTTGATGTCGGGTGTGTCGGGTTTTCTTTTGGGGTCCAACTTCACCCCGGAAGGAATCGCCTCCACCGGTGCATCAGGGGCATTATTCGGCATTGTTGCCACCAACATTCTTTTGTTCATCTACTGCGGGAGGAAAAACACCAACATTTACAACACGAAGCACTATGGCTTGTTCATTCTCATTATGATCGGGGAAATCATCGTTTCATTGGTGCTCGGTTTATTGCCGGGTATGGATAACTTCAGCCACATTGGTGGTTTTGCCATGGGGATATTGAGCGGCATCTTGCTCTTGAACGACCCCTTCTTTGTCTACGAGGATGGGATTATCCCGTACGACAGCCATTTGACCCGCTGGCAGCAGTTCTACAACCAGTTCAATCCAATGGCATTCTATTCGCACAAGATCGTGCTCAACTTCTGCATCTGGCTCGGTGTGCGGCTCGTGTGCTTGGTGTTGATTATTCTTTACTTTGTCTTCTTGGTGAAGAACTTTTTCACCGGCAAGGATGGCCCCGGCAGCAGTCAGTCGTGTCACTGGTGTAAATACATCAACTGCATTCCTGTCCGGGGATGGTGTGATATCGGCAATGTATCGGTCACCACCACATCGACGCCGGTTTCGACTACGCCTCCACTGCAACCAACGCAGACATCATCGACTGCTCCGCAATTAATCACGTCGCAAGTAGTGGCGACGACCACTTTACCAGCCAGCATTGAAAATACAGCCGCGCCCCAAGACGGCAATAACAAAAGACATATGAAGGCGGCAAGAAACGACATCTTGGAGCAGTTTGGGATTTTTGAGCAGCCCCAGCCGGACACCAAATTCATCGATCAAGTTGCAAATCAGGAATTTGTGAGCAGTCAGAATTTAGGTATAGCATTTTACTCAATCATCTTTTTATTGACGGTTGCGTTTATCAAAAAGAAAAGGTCAAGCAGGTAGCATCTCTAAAACCCAGTATTAGAAGCAGTTAGTTTTTGCAATATGATATGATTTAACGACTCAAATTAGCAGCCAGAGTAGTGTGCGAGCCAAAAAAATTATTTTGTCTCTACAAAATTTTCAAAATTTTTCAGAGTCCCTAGGGTGCCCTGTAGACCACTATAGCTCGCCATGTTCAAATATACCAGACCAGTGGTGCGGGTTGCTCCGCGTATAAGGACATTCGTGACGTCACAGCCCAGGCTTTTTTTGGGTGATTTCTTCAGGGGATCCAGTAAAAGAAAGGACATTGTCAACAAACAGGACGAATACGAGATCGACCCCGAGGCCCAAATAACCATATTAAACGAGGAGAATTCCGAAGGTTACAGACCGTTTGATCCCAAGACTGACTTGCCTGGCTTCAAAGTGGTGGATTGGAAAACTATTAAAGTGCACACCAAAGATATTGAGGCCACCTACAGCAGCGACGACATTGTGTCGATCATCCACCAAACTTTAAAACAAACCAACGGACCGGCGCCAGTGGAAGCGGCGCAATTTGCCACTGTTTCCTTGAGCGACTTGGAATACCGATTCAAATTTTTCAAGCAATTGCAGAGCAACTTGGGATTTGACATTAGTGACTTTATAATCTCCAGAACCCATAACTTGGACCAATTGGTTGCCGAGTTGAATAAGATCATAAGCGAGAGATGGGTATGGGAAAGAAATCCAAACGGGATAGTGTTGAGAAATGGGGACTTCAAGTCGAAGAATGTCTACTTGAACGAGGAACTCGACGAATTCAAGCAGAACAGATTATTCGAATCCCTTCTTGAACAAGCCAACCAAACTAACGAAGTAAAACAATGAGCTCTGTAAATACCGATCATCTTTCAGACCCATGTATATACCAAAGATGACTAATAAAGGCTACTTTAAGTACTAGAATAAATAGGTGAACCAGAGAAACCGCGTGGGTTTAATCACTACAATAAATATATCACGTACCGCTGGACCCAGGTCACCGCTGAGTGACAGAAACAAACGGCGGCGGTTTGGGCAACTCTTTCAACACATCCACCTTTTTCTTGACGTCGGTGTCGGACTTTACGCCCATAATAGACAACTCTTCCAACTGGAGAGTTCGATAGTAGCTCCACTTCAACAAGATCGACGTGATTGCCAAAAACTTAAACTCGGGCCACAAGGTATCGACAAACTCGATGGTTGCGTTGTAGTTGGCCTGCCAGAGCATGAAATCGCTCAACCGCGTGTGGCCGCTGGTCCGAATGAGGATATCCAACGGAGGCACGTCTGGACCAAAGTAGAAGTTTTCTTCGACGACCCTCGAATTGATGGCCAGTTTGTCGATTTCGGCCGCCTTGACTTTCGCCACAATGGACCTGATAGAAAACGTCAACTCGTCCCGAGTAGTGTACGGGAAGCAAACGTTCAACGTGCGCTTGGAGGTGGCGTGCTTGGTGGTTTCCTCAATCGCCTCTAAGTCGTGCAATATATCCGGCGGGATGTACGACCGGTTGCCGATGATCCTGACCCTGATTTTGTTGAACCGGGCGTACGAATCCTCGTGCTCGCTGATCATCTTAAGCTTGTCTCTCAACAAGCCGAATAGGGTGTCCACTTCCTCCTGGGAGCGGTTGAAGTTCTCTATGGAAAAGGCGTAAATGGTGACGTGCTCGACGCCGGTTCGGTAGCACACATCTAGGACCTACAGATTGTTAGTAAAACAGAGAAACGATTACAATTCGCCAGGGGTGCATACGTTAACAAGCGACTCTGCTCCGGCGCTGTGGCCCTCCTTGAGGGGGATCTTCTTCTGTTTGGCGTATCTCCTGTTTCCGTCCATGATGACAGCCACGTGCTGGGGGATGGGGCCGGTTTTCAACACGTCAATGATGAAGTCCTGCAAGAAACTAATGGCATAGGTCAATAAGGGGAAATTGGTCAACACATTGAAGACCGAATTGATGGAGAAGGCGCCCTTGCTGTCGACCTGAAACATGATGAGTTGTCTGGGTGGGTGTAACAGGAAAGCCAGGGGTTCCAGAAGCTCTATTTATAGTGCCGATTATGACGGTCAGTCATGCCGCAATAGGAAGATCACGATGCGCCTGGTTGCAAAGTGGTATCGGTAACGACATTTTGGCGCTGTCGGAGATTGTCTCGGTGATTGAACTGCACCACGCAAATAATAATTGAATAATAATTGATATTATTTAGATTGACGGGATATGGTAGCGCAAACCATACTTGTCAGGCTATGGCCTAACGCATCGTATACGTCTAATAACATAACATACGGTTTCGGATAGTTTTAGCCGAGACTAGCGAGTGGCTGCCGGCTCTGAGTTGCATTTTTCTTGTTTTTGACTAATTTGGCGAGTTTCACTCGTAAACTGGTGAATCGACCCATTGGGAAACCACAACAAACCGACTTCCCCACTACACGAAACACTCTATTCCCAGCGCTGGGCTGCTGCTTGTACTATACATTGTAGTCTATACCGGTGGCTAGGCTAATTTGATCGTTTTGATGACCGTTTTCACCTCGCGCTTACTTCTCTCGCGCACCTTGGCCTCCTCGATTCTGTTCAAGTAGCCCATGTAGACGACCACCTCGGCCACCAATATCAACAACCCGAAGAAGATACACATCAAGATTCTGTAGCTGTCCGGAAGACTCCAGGACGATTTCGTCCAGTACCATATGGCGTACACCACACTGGCCACGCTGACAAAGATGTTGGCGATGGTGGTGAGCTGGTTCTTCAACTCCTTGTTGGCCCGGGCCGGCGACACGTACTCGTCGGCCATATCCGGCTGGTAGAGGGAATCGAACTGGGGCGCCGGATTCACCAACCGGCGGTACTCCTCCTCCTTGGCCCTGAGCCGAAGCAACTCCATCGACTCGAGGAACTGTTTCGTTTTCGGCACGGCATCCTGGACGTTCTTGTTCGGGATGTGCAACGACGTCTTGCCTAGCAACTGCAATAGAGTAGGTGTCGGCTTGTAGGTGGTGTAGAGGTTAATGAGGTTGTGGTGGGAGATGCAGCCGTGTGCGAGAAGCTGCGACTTGCGCGCCGCATCGAGCGACGGGATGGCCTCTATGCACCGGCGGAGGTCGGCGGTGAGCACGTACAGCGACATGTCGTGCGTGGTGGACCACCGACCGGGGCTCTACACTGATACTGCGGTTAAGGGCAGCGGATGTCGCGGGTGTCGGCGCGACATTGTGCCCGAGGCGGCGCGACATTTCCCTGGGCCCACCACGCCCGCCGCCGCCAAACCACCGGCAAAGCGCCAAAAAATATAAATAGGCCCGGATCCTCCTCGGTTTCGGCCTGGTTCGGGGCGGTAGTCAGGCAGCCCATTACACGAACCCGCGGGGCCACACACACCACCCACCAGCCCGCTACCCGATTCGGCGTGCGGCTCGCGCCTTTGTGTTCTGTTTACGTTTTCGCCGCATCGGTCGCGCACCACAAATCCACCCATCCACTATCACCAACTCCACCACCTTGTACCAGACCGGTTTAGGGCTGCTCTTGATGAACGACCAGGAGAACGCCGTGCACCACGTGAAACCGCCTGCCGCCACCAAAGCGTCCTCCCTCGACAAGTTAAAGCGCATCCTCATGTTCAAGGCGCCCCACAAGCCCCTCTCCAACATCACCAACAGCGGTGGAGCAGCGCCCGCCGGGCCGGACTCCCGCAAAAGGCAGTCCAAGAAGGACGACGCCATCCGGCGCAAGATCGAGCACGACTTGAGCAAAAAGAAAAAGTCGGCCGCGCGCCCGTCGCGCCAGCGCAAGGCGGCGCCGGGCACGGTGTTGTCGCTCCGGCCCAGTGACCCCATCATCTGCAAAACCAGTGCCACCGTGTACGAGGTGGCGCAATTAATGAGCGCGAAAAGAGAAAACTGCGTTTTGGTGGTGAACGACCTGGGCGAGTTGCTCGGGATCTTCACCGCCAAGGACTTGGCGTTCCGGGTCGTGGGTTCGAACTTGAATGCGTCCACGGTGACGATCGACAAAATCATGACCGCGGGCCCGCAGTGCGCCGGTGCCGCGGCGCCCGCGCTGGAGGCCTTGACCTTGATGGTGGAGCGCGGGTTCCGGCACTTGCCGGTGTTGGACGACGACAACCACATTGTCGGGGTGTTGGACATCACCAAGTGCTACGCGCAGCAGATGGAGCGGTTGGAGCGCATGCACGCGCTGTCCCGGCGCTTGTACGAGGCGTTGGACTCGGTGCACTCGGAGATGGGCCCCTTGCGCGAGCAGCCGGCGCAGGTGTTCCAGTACTTTGAGGAGTTGAAGACCAAGATGAGCGGGCCCACGTTGGAGTCGGTGTTGGACTCGTCCACGGTGCCGGTGTACGCCGACGTCAAGACCTCGGTGTACGACGCCACCGTGATGATGCGCGAGCACCGGACCACCGCCGTTTTGGTCAAGGACGCCCACCAGGACGTGACCGGCATCTTCACGTCCAAGGACGTGGTGTTGCGCGTCATAGCCGCGGGCTTGAACCCCAAGAAGTGCTCCATCGTGCGCGTCATGACCCCGCAGCCCGACGTGGCCGCCGTCACCTTGCCCATCCAGCAGGCCTTGCGCCAGATGTTCGACGGGCACTACTTGAACTTGCCCGTCATCGGCGACCAGCACGAGATCATCGGCATCGTCGACGTGTTGAAGTTGACCTACGCCACCTTGAACCAGATCAAGGAGATCGAGTCGTCCTCGGACGTGGGCGCCGGCTCCGCCAAGCCCCACCCGCAGCTGACCCTGCAGCCCCACGAGGGGCCTGCCTGGAACAAGTTCTGGAGCTCGATGGACAACGACGACACCGAGTCCATCCACTCCGACTCCGTCACCGGCAGCGTGCCGGACGTGACTGCGTCCGAGTTCCACTCCTTCAACGTCGACATCAAGCCCTCCGACTCGATCTCGCACTCGGGGTCGCCATCCAAGGCGGCCCAGAGAAGCTCGGCCCACTTGGAGTCCACAGACCCCGACTTGCCTTTCACGTTCAAGTTCAAGGCCCCGGCCATCGAGGGCCGCGTGCACCGCATCTCGTTGAGGCCCAGCGAGGGCATCCACAAGTTGCGGGTGTTGATCAACGAGAAATTGACCGACAAGGACTTGGCCGTGTTGAAGGTGCAGAAAACCGCCGAGGAGGGCGACATCTGCGCCATTAGCTACATCGACGACGAGGGCGATGTTGTGTCGATCACGTCCGACAACGACTTGGTGGAGTGTGTCTCCATCAACCTCAAGTTGGACAACGACAAGGCCGACTTGTTCCTCCACAACCCGCACGAATCGGCCGTGTCCGAGGCCGCGGGCAAGAAGCACAAGCGCCAGCACCCACACAAGTCGGCTGGCCTTGGCGGCATTCCCAACGAGATCCTCATTCCGGGCGTGTTGGCATTCTTGGCCTCTTCGATTGTGGTGGGGGTTGCTTTGAGCAGAAGATAGCGTGGCGGTTGCTGCTGTAGTTATGTGATATTTATTGGTGATACTAGTACCTTTATTTCTGCTTGTTCTTTGTTATGTTTTTCTATGTTGTTGGTCCGTTTCCAGTGCGGTACGTCTGACGTATCCCACCGCAAGACGGCAACAATATTGGGTTTCGAATCGTGTTTCCAATTTTACAACATACCATATCCCGAATGGGTGCAAAACGCTCCATATTGTAGTAACGTTACATTGGCGCGGAACCGAATTCCCGATTGGGACCGGCTCGCGGATTCGGGCTTACAAATTGAAAAAATCCCAGATCCTATTTGATAAGCCAGTCGAGAGCACAGTTTCCGGCCCACATCAACACACAAGCGCGATATCGTACCGGAATGACGCTCACACAGACATCGGCCATCGTGGGTGCGTTGGCGTGTCAGAAAAACTCGTATTTGAAGACGTTCAAGACCACAGTGGTGTCTTCCTTTGAGTTTGTGCCTCCTCCATCCGCCAAAGACAAGCAGAATAAGAACAAAAAGAGCAAAGGCGCCGAGCCTGAGACCCCAAAAGAGGTCCAGTATGCTGTTGAGTTAGAGGACACTATTCTTTTTCCAGAAGGTGGCGGCCAGCCTTTTGATGTTGGTTCGATTGTTCTTCCCGACGAACAGACCCTCGAGGTCAAGTCGGTGTTAAGAGACAAGCTCAAGGCGTTGCATTTGACTTCGGCTCCAGTCGAGCCGGGCACCGAGGTCACCCTAAAGTTGAACTGGCTGAGAAGAATCGATTTGATGCAGCAGCATACGGGCCAGCACTTGTTATCTGCCGTGTTTGATACGTACAACTTGGAGACTTTGAGTTGGTCCATGGGCGACTTGATCAACTACATCGAGTTGCCGGAAAAAGTCGCTGACGACATCGTCGACCAGGTGAATGCCAAGGTCAACGATCTCATCTTGCTGGACTTGCCCATAAATGTCGTGACCCCGGACCAGCATGGTGGGGAAATCGACACCTCTCACATTCCTGACGATTACGACTTGTCCAAGGGTATAATCAGAATCGTCAAGATCGGAGACTTGGACTCCAATCCGTGCTGCGGAACCCATTTGTCGTCCACTTCTCAGATCCAGGGCATTTCGCTTTTACATCAGACCAGCGTAAGAGGGGGCCATTCGCGCTTACACTTCATCTGCGGGTCCAGAATCCACCAGTACTTGAGAAAACAACACGGCTTGCTAAAGGACGTCAGTGGCCAGCTCAGTTGCCAGATCGAGGAGGTGGCCGAGAAAGTGTCGCAATTGAACTCCAATTACAGAAAGGCCTTGTCACGTGAGTCTTCTTTGCTCAAAGAAATCGCCAGTATGGAAGCCGGCAAGATCTTTGGCAAATTCAAGGCCCAGACCACCGATATTGACTATGTGTACAGAGCAGACAACAGCCCGGAATTCTTGACTCTTGTGCAGAAGGAAATCACCACTTTGATCAACGGAGACAAGGCGGCACAGGTCAACTTATCCGATAAACAGACGCTTGTCTTGCTCAACGGAGACTACCCTTCCGGCACCGGTGGTATGGTGAAGGTTCTTGGTCCAAAGGCGGAGGAAGTGCAAGCCGAATTGAAGCAGAGATTGTCCAACATTAAGGGTGGTGGAAAGGGTGCCTCATTCCAGGCCAAGATAGCCAAGTACGAGAAGGGCGAACTAGAGTCGGTATTGATGTACTTGAACTCGTTTAGAGATTAGTCAATAGATATAGAACGTTACAGCCAGTTACAATGAGTATATGTACATGAAATAGTAAAGTATATAACAGCTTAACGCTTGACCCAGGTTGGTGACTTTCTGGCCTTCACCTTACCCGGCTTCTTTCTTTCGACGTTTCTGGCGTCGCTGGTCATTAAACCAGCTTTGGATAATCTGGGCTTCAACAATGGGTTGAACACCACCAATGCCTTGGAGATAGCATACATTATAGCCTCAGTCTGGCCAGTAACACCCCCACCTCTCACAGTAGCAAACACATTGTATTCACTTTCCTGGTTGATCACCTGGAATGGGTATGCGATCTTCTTGCGGTCGGTGTCCTTGGTGAAGTACTCAATCATAGGTATGCCGTTTATTAACGCTTGTCCTTCACCTTTGACCAAATACACCTTGGCTTGCGAGACCTTTCTCTTGGCTTTACCAAAGGCTCTACCGTGCTTATCTAAAGTTTTTGTCTTTTGCGCCACTTCAGTGGAGATGTCTGACTTGGCCCAGTACTTGGCTAAAGCATTCGTTACTTCTCTGGGAGTCAATTCTACATCAATGCTTCTCAATCGGTTCAAAACATGCAACAATTCCTTGTGGTGGATGTCCTTTAATCTGGTACCGGATTCCGTGGATGCCTTGTATTTCTCAAGCGAGATGAATTTCTTCTGGCGGAGTTCGTCGTCACTGACGGTTCTGGTGGGCAAGTTTATGTGCTTTCTTAATACGGCGTTCAAAAAGTTCATATTCTCTTCGTGCACCGGATTACCCCCGAAGAACGTCTTCAAGGTAGGAACCACTCTCAATCTCTCCAACTCGGCATTATGCAAGTTTTCGTTGGAAATGGTGGTAGGAATAAGCAATCTCGATCTCGATTTGGCTATTCTTTGCTTCAACTCTTCTGGAATTGGAGGTCTGGTTTGCTCCTGGTTTCTCACAGCTATCAGACTGAAATTCCTGCTGTATATGGATATCCTCGGAATACGAGGTATTCTCCCCAACGACATTGTTACCGTTGCTAGTAAATATAACCTCTAAATTGGGGTTTATTCAAGGATAGCTACTTAGTCCTGGTGGTGAAAAATTTACTGCGATTTTTTCTGACAAGTTTTGCCAGCTCACACGACCAACTGTGAGCATAGTCACGTGCGACGATATATTGCGGATTATAATATTATTAGATATATAATACAGAATTAGTAGTACGGAAAGTATATATAGGTACGTAAGCATTATTGGTCGTTAGATGCTTCCTTGTAGGGAGCTGGATCAGCAGAAAGGAGACTGGCGATACCGTTTCTCTTGACAGCATTGCTGTTTGGCGCAGAATATGTAGCAGTAGAACTAGCAGTAGAAGGAGCAGTAGCAACAGCAACGGCACCAGTGGCACTAGTCGTAGGATTGGCTGGCCCTGGTGAATCTGTAGTTGGTGAGTTCAAAAGGTCATGCAAACTGTTCTTTCTGAGCTGAGGAACCGAATTTATGATAGGTCTAAGTGGTGGTTCTGCTTTTATCGGGCTCGAATCTGAATTCAAAAGACTCATGATGGAATTTCTCGGCACAACTGGTTCTACACGTTGTGGAATAAAGGATGGTAAGGGCAACGACGGTCTCGCTGGTGCGTATTGGTGTGCGAACGATGGCATGGGCACAAAAGGAGGCTGGGCAGATGGAGCATCTGATAGAAGCGAACTTATAGAAGGCCCAACATTGAACCGGGGAGGCATTACTGGTGGTGGTGCCGCCTGCGAATGTTGGAATGTTCCCATTGGAATAGGCGCAGAAGTCTGCAGAGGTTGCGGCTGTTGCGGCTGTTGCTGGTTGTATGGATTGTAGACCACAGCGTGGCCCTTTACATCTTTAGTCTCCGCAGCTATGTTTTCAGACCCTGATGCTGTTCCTGATGTCTGTAGAACAGCAGCAAACTTAGCTTCCAACCTCGCATCTGCTTCCACTGCTATCGTATTCCAACCATTCTTCTCGGCGTTTCTTTGGAAATAATTCCGCACCATGGTAGCAGTTTTAGTTTTCAACTCATCGGCAATAGTGGTCCATTTCGTTCCGTGCTGTTCCAAGAGACGAGGAAACATGTTGGCTTCGATTATACTCCAGTATGAAGAAATAGTTCTTCTTCTATCCTTTGAATCATCGCCAAGCGCTATATTAGATGGGAGCTGTCCATCGGCGTATTCTTCATGGGGGATACCATCTGGAATTTGTGTTTCTTCCTCCTTTTCCTTCTCATTTTCTACACTTTCCTCTTTCACAGCTTCTTCTTGCACTACTGGTTCAGTTGACTCAGAAGACTCTTCCTTTCTTCTCTTTTGTTTCTTCTTTGCAGGAACTGAATCTGCTACATCACTTGCTGTGCTTTCGGCAGACTCTGGTTTCTTGGTCTTACCATCAAACACAGGAGCAGCGGCTCTTTTTCTTCTACCAGTTTCAGTATACAATTCTTCAGTGGAAGATTCCTGTGGTGGTTGTAATGGGATTGGGAATGCTTCGTCCGTAACATCAGAAGACTCCAAGGGTGTAGACACAGGTGTTTGTGTCTGTGAAACATTTCTTGATTTCGTAGTTTTACCACGACGACTTGACTTCTTATTGCTCTTCTTCTTATGCTGAATCAACAATTGTTTATAGTTGACATCCTTTTTGGTGATATAATAGTGGATGACACAATCTGAAGCGGTCCTTAAGCCACCCATGTGTTTTGCGATGGCTCCAAACCTTTTTGGGAATAGGCAGAAGGCTTCACAGAACAACTCATGTTCTGTTGCAGTGAAATTGCTAATGAAGTCAGACTTCACCCGTGAAGACCACTCTAACTTATCGTTCACTATATTGTTCGCATCCATAAACTTGACCAAGTCCCTCTCCACGGGATCTAAGATGTAGTCCGGGATATATGCTGCAACCCTCAGGGCCTTGACAATAGGATCCTCATCCTGTTCCTTTTCCAAAGACTTGAGAATCTCTTGGAACTCGGCTTCTGTGGTCACCAAGTCGCCGTGTCTTCTACCGCGGCGGCCCCCTGTTGTCGGAGAAGCCTCGGTATTTGTTTCATCTGGTACGGCTGTGGAACTGTTGTTGTACTGCTGATACAACTTTCTGTTGTCACTGGAATCTATTTCTCGTCTCATTTCGTCATCTGGTGGATGGAGAATCAGAAGCTGTTGGTCCATCTTTTCGCGCTTAAGCTCCCAGCTTTGCAACCCTTTAGAGTACTCATTCCAAAGACTGATTTTCTTGCGGTGCAAGGTATCGTTTCGCTGCTTGAGACTATTTATTAGTGAATCCTTGTGCTTTCTGAATATCTTGAAGTTTTTGGTGAAGAATCGGTAATCTCTAAAGTCGGAGATAGGCTTGGCCAATGTGTACGCCAAGTAATTCAGCCCATCCTCGTGTTTGGTCTCTCTTTCAAACTCAGACTGCAACTTCTTAAACTCATAGTCAAGACGGTTTAAGGGGTACACACACCCTTCCGGGTACAATATTTCATTGGAAACATCTACTTTGACGATAGCTGGCTTGGACACAGGCTCCTCTTTGTGCTCGTATATCTCTGGTTCGGCTACTACACTAGGAAGGATCTCGGACTTGATATCGACCGGAGGCTCGATTTTACTTATCTCTTCCTCCTCAATTTTAGAAGGCTCTTCGTCCTCGTCGTCTTCGGCCTCTTCTATCTCTTCTTCTATGCCAAGCTCTTCTTCATGTGAAGTGTGACGAGACAACTCGACTTTGCTGTCGTTTCCCTCTTCTGCATCTTCATTTTCGTCCTCATCATCATCTTCCTCTTCCTGATTTTCCTCTTCCTCCTCTTCGTCGGAGACTTTGCTTTCGTCTTCGGGACCAGGAGACAGCGAGTACTCCTCACTGGCGTCTTTCTTGACGTGATGCACTCTGTCAATCGGCTTTGAGGTGTAATCTTTTTCGTGGTGGGTAATCTGGGGCTTGAGCTTGACGTAGTCTACGGAATGAGTCAACCGGCTGCTTTTGATGGACGAGTACCGGTCCAACTTGGGGTTGGCCGATCCATACGCACCTGAATAGCTCTTGGAGCCTGAGGACGGGTAATAGGTGTCCCCGCCTCTCCCGGAACCGTTGCTGCTGCCTCCGTAAGACGATCCTCGTGACCTCTCCTTGGACGAGTACCTGTTTCCCACTGAGCCAGAAAGCGAACTGCGCTTGAGGCCGTATGGAGCGGCCGACGCTGTTGCTGGTGCATGGTTCAGGTACGAGTCGTACTTGCTGAACGAAGGCTGCGCTGGCAGAGACGAGTAGTTGGGTTTGGTGCTGGTGGTGAGCCGCGAGTCGCCGGAACGCCATGTTTCTCTGGCATACTCGTTATTGGCCGCACTGCCGCTGCTTTTGCCGCTATAGCTGCCGTAGCTGGGATAATACGATGCGTACGGCTGACTGGACTTGCGGCTGTCTCGCACGTTGGGCCCACCGCTATATGGTGCGCGGTTCGACGGTATGGCGTTAGCGGGCGGATTGGCCGATGATGACGATGGTGGGGGCTGTTGTAACGCGGACCCGTTGGCTTTCGGCTCGTTCGCGCCTAGACCACTGCTTTTGTAGTCGCGACGCGAGCTGGCGGCGGCGGCGCTGTTGGGCGAGTAGAAGTTCTTTCTTCGTGACTTGCCGTAGTCGGTGTATTCGTTTCTCTCGCTGTAGCGTGAGGGGGGTCTAGACCCGGAAGAGGACATGTTCTAGCCTGGTCTTTTTTCGGTGTGGACTGCCTGTTTTGGGCTGGGGACGACTGCAGATACGCACTTTTTCGCGGGAAACTGGCCTCGACGTGATTACAGCACTGGTGCACCCAAAAACGTGACGTGGTAGTGGTGATGGTGTGGTTCTGGTACAGGACCTGCAAATGAGTGGGGAGGCGTGCAACTCGCTATTTTGAGACGGATTTATCGGGCGGAAAACGGGAAAGGGCAGTGATGTGATCGGAGGCGAGGTTCACGTAGTGCTCTGTTGGGTATCTATCTTGGTGGCGCGGTGGATGTGTGCTCTGTGGAGTAAATTGGTTTGTTAGCAGTGGCTGCCCTATTTTTTTTTACATCTTTGTCTCATTTTTTGTGGCGCTTACGTAAGCACCAGCAAACTGCTCTGTGCCAGAATGGTGGTGTAGGCTGGGGTGTGTGAGTATGTGGTATGTGGTGTTAGTGCTGTCGGAGCAGGGATATGGATGCGGTGTATTGCATCGATCTGTTGTGCTAACATTTGTGGTTCAGATTTTTTAAAACTGCTGTCAAAAATTATGTAGCACGTAGATTGAGAGAGGGCTAGTAACGAAACTGTGCTATGCTGTAGATACGGCGTGTAGGAAGGTTTAGGTTTGATGCTGAGTTTGCGGTATTTGCAGCATTAAGGTGTATTCGGCAATTCTGCCCTTACATACTGACTACTCTATTCTCGTTGTATTAATCGTAATGTTACAGTATTAAGTCTATATATATGCTAGTATTGGTACATTTATTTCCCAAGGAGGATCTGCTTCAACACCCCTACCTCTCCTATGCCTTTTTCCATGAGCTCGTACGTCACATTGGCCCTGATGATCTTGTTACCGGTATCGGTGTTGTTGATGTTTGATTTCTTCATCACCTTGGTGTCAGCCAACACTATGACCGAAGATGCTTCCAATGCGTTGATGATGTCAAGAAACTCGCCCTTCTTCAACAAACCCAAGAGCTTATCCATGTTCTTTTCGGCGTGCTTTACGTAGTAATCGTAGAACTGGTTCACATTCAAGTCGCCCGAAGATAAGTTCTGGATCTGATAGTTGAAGAGACAGCACAAGACCGCTTTTTGGAGCAAATTCAAGTTGGACAACTTAGTGGTGGAGTTTTCCCCGAAGGACGAAGAGCACACTTTGGCCACATGCGAAATCATCACTTTGGGACACGAGTCTATGGTCAAAGACGTTATGTCGACATCGGCCTTCTGAAGAACTGTCTGTTCCACCATCTCAATACTCTTGTAGCAGATATCAAACGATTTACGCAAGTCTCCCGAAATAGACGCCGATTTCTTGCAGCAGAACTGAACGGCCGAGGGGTGGAACAAAGGAGTGGTGCTTGCGTCGGTATCAGCCAAAGTCTGGAGTTTGGCCACTATCACCTGTTTGATCTGCTCTGCGGTGTATGGCATGAATTGTAAAGTGTGTGGGTTGTACCCGTTTCTTCTCAAGCGAGGCAAAAACTTGTCTGTCAAGTCCAATGCGTTCGAGATCCCCACCAACACCAACTTGGCATTGTACTGGTGAGAGTTCTGCGGAGACGCGTTGCTGAACAACTCAAACAAAACGTGCTGGTTCTTGGACACAAGGCAGTCCAACTCGTCCAATACTACCACAATCGAGTCGTACGTGGTCGTGTTCATCAAGTGCTGGAAGTCTTCGTACGTCTTCTTCTTCAAGAACAGCATCGACAACTGCCCCACGATCTGGCTGTATATCTCATGGTAGATGTGCTCGGGGTTGTTGATGGTCATGCAGTTGACTTTGACCAATTTGACTCTGTTTGCGTTCATCGTGATGCAGCCGGAGTCCTGGAACGGGTTTCCGAAACGCGAAACAAGATGGTTGAATGTGACCAGCAACTGGGCCGTTTTCCCGGTGCCTGGGGGGCCGCTGACATAGAGACTGTTGCAGCACTTTTCAGCGAGATTCTTGGCGAAGAAGTCATACAAAAAGCGGCCCTCCTGGTCTCTTCCCACGAGATTTAGGCTGTTTTGCGAGATGGTGCTGCCTGCAGCGCTTCTCTGGAACAATGCCTTGGCCTTGGAGTAAACGGACGAGTTTTTGAGCTTGGTTGGGGTGGCCGGTGGGGTGTGTGTTTGGGACTGTGTGGTGACCCCGAAATCAAGCTGTTTCTTGATCTGGGTGGCTTCCTGGAGAAAGTTGTTAGCCTTTATCCGTTTGGAAGGTGACGTTTTGGGCGTGAGCAAGCTGTTGGAGATATCACGCAAACGCTTTTTCTGGGGGGTAGCAGGTGTAGCGGACATGGTGCTTGGTAGGTGCCAGTTAGCAGCTCATCACTAGCGATGCCCTGCCATATATATATATATACTGGGTGGTACACCTCCTGCTATACGATAGTGAAAAATCAAGACGCGCACAAAGCAAATATTTTTTCCGCATTAGGAAAGGTAATGGCGCTGGTCCAGCACTAGGCCACAATAGCTGTGCTATATATTGCACCCTACACCGTCACCACACACTGTATATGTACTACCCTACTGGTGTGCTGATACTGTTGTATGTGATGCGTTTCTACTGTATATTACACTACTGTATATTACACTATGTATTTGCTATGTTACACTGGCGCACTCTCACTGTGGTGTCACGTGACCCCATGCTAGCCGCTAAGGAGCTTCTCTTCTATATCCTGTAGATACTGTGTTAGCACCTCATTCTTACGCGTAACCATATACACATCGCTGGGCTTGATGGTGGTTCTACCGGCGTGCTGGGCGAAAAGCTCTAGATCCTCGCCCACGCTGATTATCTGGTTGAATACAAGCTCCACTAGTGTGGCTATAAAGGTGGGGGTGGCCACCACCGTGTTGCTGTCATCGCCGGGCTGTAGCTGCTGCAAACGTTCCTCTACCATCTTGGCTACCACCAAGTAGACGGACGACTTGAGCTGATTCGATATCTCCTCTCGAGTGGGCGATTCCGACATCACGTGTATCAGGCCCAAAATTCGCCCTGGTTGAAGACGGTGCTGCCAAATACGGTACTACAGTTATCTATACAGCCACTTTGCAGTAGCAACTCACCTCTGGGTATACCAATTGGACAGCTCTGGAGCTCACCTGTTTCGGGCACCAGACCACTTTTGGCACAATGTCGCGCGCTACTGAGCCAATGTCGTGCACCTGAAAAACGACATTGAAAAGGGGAAGAAAAGGAATGAACTACGACCCTCCAACTGTTCATGGCAAAAAGAGGCTCATAAACATCTGCATTCACACCTCCCTTGTACCCCTTAAGTATACTATCGCAATTGCCACGGTATTGAAATAGAGTGCCATCATTTTTGCTGCGGTGCTTGTCTAACCAAAATCTGGCCTTTTTTGCATCCCATTGTTTTTTCCCCACCTCAACCCACACTGAAAAGTCCGGTAATCTTGGTGCCACCACCCACTGCATGAACTAGTGATCCCAAATGGTCGGTCTAACATCCACCCCACAGCAGTCGTCCAGCTACGTTCGAACCCGAAAGGGGTTATCGTACGTTTTGGGCGATTTCATAAATTCCGAAAACCATATATTGCCCATCAATGCCATTCAGTATTCGGCCTACACAAATGACGTCTACACTGCTGGTAGAGACGGTACCGTCAAGGTGTGGCATAACAGTCACAACAAGAATTCTATCTCTTCTACCAAAGACTCCATTGACCACTCCACAAGTTCGTTTCAAGGCGAGTTTGAGTTCGGGGACGGTGCGGACAATATGGATGAGTACCAAGGCATAGATGAAAAGATCTTGAAATTGGAGACCTCCATCCTGTCTAATCCGGTGTCATACCGTTTAAAATCGACATGCACCTCTGATAGTACATTGTTGTTATCGGAAACGGTGAATAAGTTTGCTATCCAGGACAGCTACAACATTTACTTTGACTGGATCAACGACCTAAAGTTGGTCAACAACGATCGTGATTTGGTGTCTTGTTCCTCGGATTTGTCAATCAAGTTGATCAATCTTCCAACGGAGAATGATGACATTTTGGCCGCTAACGACAGTCTCATTCATAAGAGAACACACAGCAGCAACAACAGAAGCGGGTCGTACAACCTTAATGCTGCAGTACATAAATTTTCGAATACGCACACTGACTATATTAAGAAGTTGTCCTATTTCAAGGACTCCAACCATCTTTTGAGTGGCGGATTGGATGGCAACGTATACATCTGGGATTTGTTGAATTTGAAGCCGATACAGCAAATTACCAACTCCGGCTCTTACGATGCTGATGCTCATTCTTCAATCTACGCATTGTCCAATAACGAATCCAATCTTATCAGTACTGGCGGTGCAAACAACACCATCAATTTATTCGACAGAAGATCGTCCAATCCTTTCGTCAGAAAGCTTATTGGTCACCAAGACAACATACGGTGCTTGTTAATGAATGACCAGTATATTTTGAGTGGTTCTTCTGATACTTCTATCAAGTTGTGGGATCTCAGAAACTTCAAGGTTTACAAGAATATTGATATCCATGACCATCCTGTGTGGTCTATGGTCACTGAAAACCCCAATGATCTCACCAAATTTTACAGTGGTGACAAAGATGGTAACATAGTCAAGACTGATTTGTCGTATTTGTCTTCGTTCGTTAATGACGACGATTTATTCCAGGGCTATGATACTTTCACAGCAAATGACAACTCAATAATAGATGAGAAGTTAGGGGTTTCCTCATTGGTCGCTAAGGGAACATCGCCAATCTTAGCATTATGTCACGAGTCAAAGGATGATACAATTTTTGCTTCCGACTACGAATCGCTAAACAGATTCATAAACCCAGATATTGATCAGGTTTCAAAGTACCAGTACTTACGCAATTGTTTGGATTACTCCATTAACAGGGAGAATCAGATTAATGATGAAATGGCATCTGGTTTGGTTCCTGACGATAACGCGAATCAGAATGACGGTGCAGACTTAAATTCAGATTTCTACGACTTGATAAGTCACTTGTCGATGGATACTTTCACCAATAATTACGACTTGCAGTCGACTTTTTCTCATTCATTGTCGCATCATAATCTATTTGATGGTTCCGGTACCCCTCCAACGGATAAATTCATGGATTCCGATAGCGACAGTGATGTCGACCCCTGCGAAGATGCATATAATTCGGTATTTTTGTGTGTAAACGGTGGTCCATCAAAGGAATTCATCAATACTTTCAAAGAAGAAATCGTATTCAATAGCAACTCCAACACAAATGTCAATGAATTGCAGTATACAAAGAGCATTGATCGTTTGCAGCTGGTTCATGATAAAATTGTGGATGATACTCCCGTAGAGATTTTGCTCAACCCTATCCCATCGGAGCAAATAACTCTTGTTCCATTTAATATCAAACCGTTAAATGAGATCAAAATCACACCTAAATCAATTATTTCCAAACGATTCTTCAACAACAAGAGAGAGATGTTGGTGTTATATCTTAATGGTGATATAAAAATCTGGGATGTTTTAATGTGTAAGGAAGTGCGGAGTTTTCCAATTGACCCTTCCTTACATCTTCTGATGTTGAAAAGTAAAGATCTTGACTTAAGAATCAAAGAAATGGACAGCATATTCCAGAAGTTTCAGTCGTCCGACACGCTCAATAACTGGTGTGATGTAGAAATCAAGGCTGGTAAGTTGCTCGTGACCATCAAAGAGTCTTCCTTTATGAATGTGGAACTTTACTACGATGATCTTATAAAAAGTTACCCATTTTTGGCCTTGGACCACCCAGAAAGCAAGTTTAACAACTACAAAAGTAGGGTCAATGTTAGCATTGATGATCGTTTTTATGTGGGATCCATATTCTTCAACTCAATATTCTATAACTATGCGGTATTAGAGTGGGAATTCGATAAGCAAATCAGAGAAGAAATGAGACAACTTAAGAAAAACAACAGAAACCTCAATAACACACCGAATACCAGTGAAGACATGACAGAGACTAGCTCAGTCTCGGGCAGCATTAGGCGTTTGAAGTTTTTGGGGAGAAAACCATCGAGGACTAATCTTTCCAGTTCTTCGCTACAGGCCAGTCCAGTAGGATCTACTAGCACCAGCATTAACGAGGTAATGCAACCCGAAAATCCCATAAGCGAATTTCTCAATTTTGTTGAGGATTCAAAGCAAAATTATGATAACTCTATCATGAAGCTTTTGCAAACAAACAAAAGAGTGTATTGGGACAAATACAACCATCCCACATACAACAGTTCCAAATCGAAAATCATAGATTCCGTTCTACATGTCGATGCGCTAGACCCTTCCTTATCACCTGACTCAAGCAGCAATGACATGACATACAGTCCGATTATCAATGCCTCTCGTTTACCACCTCATTTACTCATCATTGTGTTTGAGCATTCGGCGGAACTTGGTAATTACCGAGATTTGTGTAGTTTCCAACTCAGTGATTTACAAAAACTAAATGTGAACTCGTCGTTGGTGAATGATCTCAGAATGCACTTGCCCAAGTGGATCGGGAATCCATTGCTTTACAATAGATATCCTCCCAAAGATATACCCAAGATAGCGTTCCAGCTATTAGAGTGTGATTACAGTGCTCTTCCTGCAAATAAGAAAATAGGAGGCAAGTCACAACGCAAGATCAAGAAGCTCCCAGTGTTGGAAAGTTCTATCAAATTGACGAGTCACAGTATGTTGAGAGTAGGTAAAATAATTGTGTATCTCACTGAGAAATTCGAGTCTAAGACCCTGGAGATGAAAGACAAGAAGCTTACTCCTACCAACTGGCTTGTTCTTGAGTGTAGGGGCCAGGAGTTGCCTATTGATATGACATTGCAGACGATTAAAACGAAGATATGGAAGTCTTCTGCTGATATCGAACTTGTATTCAGGAGGAAGTTTGATGTGTAGTTGTGGTTCCGTAGATAAACAGGTATTCTATAGATAGATCAAATACATTTTAAAAGGCTTAGAGCACGACTCCGAAATATGTAAATGAGCAAAATTCAGCACTGCGGCAACACCATGATTTCCATGATTTAGCTAGCTGAAATAGAGCTTGTCCAGGGCAGCATCGAGATAGCTAGTATATAGTGGCATCCTGCATACGGTTTGACATTTTCACGTGACCGCGGTTTTTCAGTTTTTTTTTGCCCGATGAGAAATGAAAAATAGCCAGTCCTCCATCCAAAAACACCACTCACACAGGCTAACTCCGGCATCCGCACTACATACACACAAAAATCGGCAACATGGATGATAATGAAACAGACAGAAGCGTCTCGCGTTTGTTCAGAAGCTTCAAAACCGTGAAAGAAATGGTCAGAGACAGAGGATACTACATCTCTCAGGAAGAGTTGGATATGACCCTAGACGAGTTCAGAGCCAAGATCTGTGACACCATGGGCTCGCCTCAGCGTAAGTTGATGTGTTTCCAAGCCAACCCTACTGCGGAGTCGTTGGAAAAGTTCCCTGATTTGGGTTCATTGTGGGTTGAGTTCTGCGACGAAGCCTCGGTTGGTATCAAGACCATGAGAAACTTCTGTATCCACATCAGCGAAAAGAACTTCCAGACCGGGATATTCATCTACCAGACCTCGTTGACCCCCTCGGCCACCAAGTTGATTCCTACTGTTTCCCCAGCCTCCATCGAGGTGTTCCAGGAAAACAACCTCATTGTTAACATCACCCACCACGAGTTGGTGCCTAAACACATCAGATTATCCAAGGACGAGAAGAAGGAGTTGTTAGAAAGATACAGATTGAAGGAGTCCCAATTGCCCAGAATCCAGAGAGACGATCCTGTGGCCAGTTATTTGGGTTTGAAGAGAGGCGAAGTGGTCAAGATCATCAGAAGATCAGAAACCTCTGGTCGGTATGCCTCGTACAGAATCTGTTTGTAGAAGTTCTGTGTATATGTATTATAGTAATTCACGCTGATAAAGATCGTGCACGTGTGTGTGGTGGGTGTAGGGAGGATGTTGTGTTAGTAGAGTCTGTCGCTAAATACATGATTGTCAGTCTGGCTAACGGTTACAGGCTGGAGACCCTGGCACAGAGAACCGAGTCTTGCACGCCTGTCCACCACTTGACTTGTTCTAGCTGCACTGCAGTGTGGGGATGTACCGTCACACCCTCGGAGCCCAAAAACACGGGCCCGATGGTGATAATCAACAGGTCTACAAAGCGCTTTGAAGTCTGTAGCGCCAAGAGGTCATTGATTACGGTAGCACCACCTTCGATCATCACCGACTGTATGTTTTCCTTGTAGAGGGCGCCGAGAATCAAGTCCCAGGACTGGCTCTTCCGTTTCCCTTCAAGTGGTAGCGCAATGTACTTCCCGTTCTGGCTCGCAAGAAGGGACCGTTCCTGGTCGCTAACCGCAGTATTGCTGTCTACAATGATATACGGAGCATACCCCTGGTTGTTTTTGTAGATGGTGTGCAACTGTGACGCAGAGTATACCCATTTGCCGTGGGGATCCACGACAACAGGACGAGGATTGCTGTGTTTTTCGTCTTGGTACCGGCAATTGAGCTTAGGGTCATCCGCCAACACGGTGCCTGCTCCTATTAGTATAGCGTCGTGGTGGGACCGGAGATAGTGGGTCATGGTTTTCGTTTCCAAGTGTGAGATTTTGGTTTGGGTGCCTGGTTTAGCGGCTATTTTCAGGTCTAGCGACTGGGCGTAAGTGAGCGTGACAAACGGTCTGTGTGAAGATGGCGGTACGGGGAGGTACGGGTGTAGAAAGTGCGGGAGCGACTGTGGGAGTGGGATTAGCGACATGGCGTTGTGGGTGGCTGTAATTATAAGCAGTACTTAGTGGGAGATTAGCGGGAGATTAGTGGGAGATATTAGCGAGAGATATTAGCGAGGTATTTTTCTGGTTTGGTGTAGCGGGACTACCAGTGCTGTAATGGAGCCTGTAATGGAGCCTGTAATTTAGCCTGTAATTGAGCCTGTAATTGAGCCTGTAATGGAGAAATTACACCTTATATCGGTAGCGTATTATCTAGGCAGATAGTTGAAGTAGACTGTTCTGTAGCCGCTTTAAGAGCCACTCCAGTCACATAAGACGGTGTGGTATGCCATCGCTACTGAGAACTACAGGACGTGCAATTCGTAGTCTTCATTAGATTTATAATACATATACAATATACAAAACCGCATAGAGGCGGATACTAAGCGTAATAGTCGCAGCCGCCTGGCTCTTGCGCTGCTATCCCTGTGGCCTGCTCTGGTGCACTTACTGGCCAGGCTGCTCGCTGGCTAAATTCCGCCTAAACTTATCTTCCTGGAGCTGGTCCTGCTGCTGAAGCACCGAGAGGTCCCTGTTATAGCGGGCCAACTCCCGCTGTTTCCACTGGGCATATTCCTGCTCCGGGTCTATGTCGTCGGTATCATCTACACCATCGTAGTTATCGATGCTACTGACGTCAGCCGCAGCATCGCTAGCGGCGTTCTCAAAGCGCAGAATGGCGATATCCTTACCGGTAGTGGCGCCGGACGATCTGGTAGAAAAGTCGTCTGCGCCACTTGCTCTCTTACTCTTTGCTACGAACACCGGTTTTAGCATGGGCTCGTCCTCGCTGGAGGACTCATCAGAAGATTCTTCCGACGACCCGCCCGATGACTCAACAGAAGACTCGTGATTGACATCATCGTCATGGGATGACTCCGAGTCACTCGCGACGGTGGTCTGTTTGCCCATTCCGCTACTGCTACGCGTATCTACACAACAAAATGCGGCCTGTGCCAACACAGTTTGTTGGTAAATGGTAAAAGTTGCTGGGTGCCGACTTTTGTGGTGGGTTTTTTCCCTACCCTCGCTACGTTTTACGCTACCGTGCTCCGGCTCCTATACACCAGCACCACTGGCTGCGACTACCCAGACCAGCAATACGCTACATTTGTGGGCTCCTATTGGGCCCCCCACCAGGCATACATTGTCCAGTCCTGTCCGGTGCTGCTGCCCCGCTGGCTGTGGACTTGCATGTGACAGCAGTGTTTGTGGCGCCGCAAACACAACCTCGCTATTTCCAGCGCCTCACTACCGGGTTCAGTGTTTTTTTCCTCGCTAGCTCGACAGTTTGGCCCCTAATTTTCTCCCTAACTTCCTGCGCCGCCACGACCCTCTCACCGGAGTTGGCCTAATTTCCCGCTAATCTCCTAACGGCGTTCCCCCCGCCACGCGGTAACCGACGGGTCGGTTTTTCGCGTACCACAACAATCGCACAAATGGAATTTTTTTTTCACCACTTCATCTCCAATTTTCTTTGTTTATTATTTGCTAGCTGGTTGGCTGAACAGAAAGACTTGTTGGTATTGCTGTCAGTCTATATATATATTCCCGTGCGTGCTTGCTGCTAACACTCGCTGCCGCTTTTATTTTTTGGTTTTTTTTGTTTGGTTATCGTGCTGTCCCAGTTTACGCAGAACAGATCCATTGCCATGTCGTTCCCTTTCCCCACCGCAGACAGACCGTTCGGTATAAGTTTGTGGGAGAACTTTGACCACTACGTGGCTCTAGCCACCAGCGGCAGGTTCATTCCCTCCGAATTCGAATTCGTCGAGGGCGAGTTGCCGTTGTCCACTTTCCCCCCGGTGGCCGCAGCCATTGCCGTGTACTACGTTGTTATCTTCGGCGGTGACTTCATCTTCAAAACATTCAAAATCAAGCCGTTTGTGTTGAACGGCTTGTTCCAAATCCACAACTTGTTTTTGACCATATTGTCGTCCACTTTATACCTCCTTATGTTGGAACAGTTGATCCCCATCATCTACCACCAGGGCTTGTTCTTCGCGATCTGTAACCAAAAGGCCTGGACCCAGCCCTTGGTCACTTTATACTACTTGAACTACTTCACCAAGTTCTACGAGTTTGTCGACACCGTTTTCTTGGTGGTCAAGCAGAAGAAATTGACCTTTTTGCACACCTACCACCATGGTGCCACCGCTTTGTTATGCTACACACAATTGATCGGAGAAACCCCCATCAGTTGGGTTCCTATCTTGTTGAACTTGGGTGTGCATGTCGTGATGTACTGGTACTACTTTTTGGCTGCCAGAGGTATCAGAGTCTGGTGGAAGGAATGGGTCACCAGATTCCAAATCATCCAGTTCATCTTGGACTTGGGTTTCGTGTACTTTGCCACCTACCAGAAGTTGGTGTACAACTACTTGCCGGAATACATTGACTCGTTGCCTTTGATCTGTGGTGACTGCAATGGTACCATGTTGGCTGCCTACAGTGGCTGCGGTATCTTGTCTTCTTACTTGGTGTTGTTCATTGCCTTCTACATCGATGTCTACAGAAGAAAGTCTTCCAAGAAGTCCAAGATCGTCAAGTCGGTCAAGGGTGGTGTTGCCGCTCAAGTTAACGAGTACGTTTACGTCAGTGGCAGAACTTTGAGTCCTACTCCTCAGCCATCTGACAACTTAAGATCTAGAAAAGCATAGATTTTTATTTATTCCTAGTATCTGTATGCCTGTTTTGAATGATTTTTCTAATACAAGTTCTTAATGCGAAAAGTTTCGTTGTAGAATATATACCTCTATATCAGTGTACTCTATTATTCTATTTCTAACTATTTAGTCTCCAACTTCTCGTTAACCTGTGCAAAAGTAGGGATACTCTCAGCAGCACCCTTCTTCTGGATAGCTAAACTGCTGGCTACCGTGGCAAACTTCACAGATGTTGGAAGTTCTGTTCCATTAGCTAACTTGGACACTACCGCCCCAAGGAAGGTATCACCAGCACCAGTTGTGTCCACAATTTTGTCCTTAGACACTTTTTCAGCAGGCACAAACTGAACTTGCTGAGTCCCTTTGCCAATAAATAATGATCCTGCACTGCCGAGGGTAATGACCACTGTTTGAATGTTAACCGGGTTCAACGTGCCATGTAATTCCTTAGTCAAGATCTCATACCCTTCTCTGCCTTTACCTTCAAGTTCTTCCACCTTTTCTTGCGAATAAATCTGCTTGGCTATATCCTTGGCTTCACCTTCATTGACGATCAAAAAGTCTATTTTCAGAAGTAGTTCATTACTGATCAATTCAGGCTGGAAAGGTGATGGGTTGTAGCAGACGTTTATATGCGGTCTGTTTGTGTGAATCCAGTCAATTGTCTTTAAAGTGTCTGGATACTCGTTTTGCAAAATGATGAAACCTGAATCGTCTGGGAAATAAGTCTCGTAGTCGCTGTTGGAGGGCTGTAACTTCCCGTTTGCCCCAGAAACAATCATGATGCGGTTTTCTCCATTGGACTTTTCCACCAAAATAGTGGCAGTTCCACTTGACACACCTTCCAAAGTCTTGACATATTCAACATCAACACCGCTTTCTATCAAGATGCCTTTCAACTGTTTTCCAAATTCATCATCACCGACATTTCCAATCATCCGGACACCCTTTTGCTCAGATAATCTAGCTACCGCCAATGATTCGTTTAGACCCTTGCCACCTAAATGAGTTTCAAATGCTAAAGCCTGGAAAGTTTCTCCTCCAGCGGGGACTCTATCTGTGAAAGTGACCAAATCATAGTTCAAGGAACCAATAACAGTGATTTTACTCATGATTGTTGTTGGGTTATTGGAAAAGGAAGTGAAAAATTTGTATGGAGATTTTCAACTCTGGGGAAGTGCGTGGCGGGGCGAAAACTGAAAACCCTATACGGCTGCAAAATGCCTTGCAAGGCAAAATTTCCAAAACCGTGAAAATAGATGTAGGATGTGTGCTGATGAACTAGAGGATACCCTGATGATCTCTTTGGTATTTGGTCGGTTGCCTTGATCGTTTAAGCTCAGTATATAGGTGGCTGTAGAGAATTTACCTAAAAGTCTTATTGAAGACCAATGACGCCAATTCCGTTTGTGTTTTAGCGTGCTTCATCGTTATAGTTACTATAGTTACTAATGATCGGGACTACGTTGGAAATTTGTTTGCAAAGGCTATTTATCCCTGGGTTGTTTCCTTGAAAGTTCCTGAAAGAATATAACTTTTAACAGAATTGGTGCGAAAATTGGTGGGAACAAAATTTCTACAATATTTTACACAAATGGAAAATCTGATATATTAAGCTAAATTATATCTATGCCAACTTACCTTCTCTCTTCAATCTCATTCTCTCGGCGAACGTCAATGGTTTAGCAGGTGCAGCAGCAGCAGCCTTGGCTTCAGCAGCAGCAGCGGCAGCAGCAGCTTCTCTCTTTCTTTCGATTTCATCTTCCTTTTCTCTTTGTCTGGCCAATTCTTGCTTGAATTTGGCCATTTCAGCGTCTCTTTGAGCCTTCTTTTGTTCTTCTTCAGCAGCCTTTCTTTCTCTTTCCTTTCTGATTCTCAATTCTTCGATTCTTTGTTCCTTGATTCTGGCGATACGTTCCCGCTTAGCTTGTTCCAATCTGGCGGCAGCTTCCTTTCTCAACTTGGCCAACTTAATAGCGTTCTTGGCGTCAATCTCAGACTTAATAGCAGTGTAATCAGGAACGATTCTTTGAAATCTTTCGTGCAAACGAACAGATTCTTCGAATTCCTTCTTAGCTCTGGCAATCTTGGCTTCCTTGGCAAGCTCGTAGTTCTTGAGTTCTTCTTCAGCCTGTTGCTCAGCATCCTTTTCTAAGTATTGCAATTCGTATCTTCTGAATGCTCTTTCAAGGTAATCGTTCTTCTTGGAGACAGCCTTCAACTTGTCATCCAATTCCTTTCTGTCCTTGTTCAATTGTTCGATTTGCATCAATTGCAATTTCTGGGTGTCGAGGTTGGCCAAGTCGTTCAAGTCAACCTTGATAATACCCTTGGCGTTGATTTCTTCGGCAAGCTTTCTCTTTTCGTTTTCCAAGATGGCTTGCTTTTCCTTTTCAATCTTTTCGAGTTGTCTTCTTTCTTGCTCTTCGGCCAATCTCTGTCTATCAGCCTCTTGGTCGGCAATCAACTTCTCCTTTCTCAACTTGGCAGCCTTTTCTTCCTCTTCACGCTTGATTTGGTCGGCGACTCTCTTTCTTTCTTCAATGACTTCCGCTCTGGCAGCCAACTCTTGCTGTTCTCTGACCAAGTCACTAACAGCTCTTTGCAATGCAATGTGCTTTCTCTTTTCAAGGTTGGCCTCGTAGTTAGGGTCAACGATTTGCACGGAAGCGGACAAGGTAGATGCCAATTTGGAGATCTGGCTTCTGATGAAGTCGGCAGGAGAAATTTGCAATTTGTCAATGGTGTAATCGTCAAAAGACTCTTCGAATGGGCTGGACTTGAACGAGACAACGTTGGACTCGTGGTCGATGGTCAAGTTCAAGTGACCGTCTTTGGTGGCATTGACAATCAAGTCTTCAACTTCCAATGGGGTCAAGGGAGACTGGACATCCTCAAAGATACCCAAAGAGATCAAAAAGTCCAACTTAACAGTGTCATAGACCTGGGCAACTTGCTGGAACACTCTGATCAAGATGACCTCGGTCAAGGTAGACGTGTAGCTGCTGTATTTCTGGTCAGCCTCAATGAACTGGAAAACAGCAGTAATGTCCTTCTTGATGGCCAATGGGTGGAAATCGCCACCCTCCAAGAGGTTGAACAACTGCTTGATAGGCTCATCAACATACAGCAAGATCGATTTGCTGACAATGGAGCGGATCAAGCCCTCCTTGGTAGGAACCTGGTTCAAGTTCAACAACGAGGTCAACTTGGAGTTTTTAGTTCTGTGTTCATCGACGATGGTTTCGTTGGTGTTCAAAGATCTTTGGGGAATGGCCAAAGTGGACAAGACAAGAACGGAGGCGTAGGTCTTCAACTCGTCTGCGGTGGCGTTAGGCGATTGCGAGTACAAGTTGAAGAACTTGTTCCAGGCAGCAGCGTGGAAGAGCGAGTTGTCAGAGACAGCAAAGATCTTGGCCAAGTTCTCGTAGTAGTTAGCCATCATGTTGGCCTTTGGTGCTCTCTTTGAAGCGGTAATCAAGGTGTGCACATCATCAACGGACCGGAAGGATTCCTGCCACAACTCCAATTTGACTGAGATGGACAACTGGTAGAAACGCTGGTCCAAGTATCTTTGGACGGTTTCGGAGTCCAGCAAGTCAATGGCGTTGTTGGTGGAGGTCTTGGTCTGGGTGGTGACGGTCTGGATGTGGGCTCTCAATAATTCACACAAACGTCTGAATTCGGCCTTTCTCTTGAAGTTCAAGCAGAACTTGAACGCCTGGTTCACGATAGCGGAGTAGCTGACCTCCAACTTGGAGTTGTTACGCAAAATGTCCAAAACAGCACGGAAGGCTTCCCACAAGAAACGCAACCATGGCGTAACCAATTCTCTCTCGGTTCTATCGGAGGAATCGGTGTTAGACACAGCAGACAACAAAATGCTTTCGGGCGACTGGTCAGCCTCAAGATCGTCTTCTTCGACGTCCTCGTTTTGGATATCAGCCTTGGCCTGGGCCTCATCCAACTTCTTTTCTGCCAATTCAATGAACTTGGTGACAATGACTTGAACGGACTCTAACCCGTTTTCGGACAACTGCACGTTCTTTTTGTACTGGTGCAAAGCATCTTTGGCCAACTTTCCTTTTCTCAAGTCGACGGCGAGCTCAATAAGCAAAAGCGCAATAGGCTCCAAGTCTTCAACCTGCAAGTAACGGATTCTCTTGGAGGTGATCAACTCATACAACGATTCAAGAGCGGCTTCTCTTTGGCCAACGCCAATTAAGTCTTCGGCACGCTTCAAGACGTTTTCCGGGCGGAAGTTGTGGTGCTTGTGAGGCGGAGCCATTGTGTGTAGCGTGTGTAGAGGGGTGTTTTACGCTGTATCACGGTATCATCAGCAGTGTTGAAAAATGTTTGCAGGATCAGAAAAATTTTTCAGTGTGCGGGTACTGCATGTAACGCGGTTGGTGATTCACCGGGGTCTATGGCCACACCCCACCAGCGGTAGCAGCCAAGATGATATGTAGTAGGCTGAACTGCTCCTGAGTCCAGCCGGAGGGTGGAGAATGGGTTTTAGTGTGAAAGGGTTCATTGGTTTTTATGTGTGGTGTAGCAGCACATTTCTGAGCGCGTCTATTTTGCAGCTACACCACTGGAATCGACTTCGGGCCACTAGAGTGGTAAGATGGAGCTTGTTTGTAGATACACTTGTTTATCTGATGGGATGTATGGTAGGGGGTTCTCGAACTTTACTGTAAAAGTCATCTATATAGTGGACAGTTGCAGCATCGAAATTTCGAACTGTGAAGCGCAGTTGATTACGTTAGACGACTTAGTAGCACGTATTTCTAACTCTCTTTCAGTAGCATCAGACTTGATAAGCGGTCATTCAAGAGATTATGTCCTTGCGTGATCGCTTTGGCCTACACTGCACTATAGCTAAATTGTTAATGGTAAACGTGCGGCTTGCCATATTAAACTCTTACATTACTATGATACATTCTAGAAAGGAGGGAACTTCTCAGCCATCACCGGAACAGATGCAGCCAACAGCTCCTTGTCAAGGAATATCAAGCTGAGCTTGGGGTCTATACCGTAGTCGGTAAACACTCTTCTGGAATCGGTATCCTGCTTCACGTTCGTGTAATCGTAGATACCCTTGTATTTGGCATTTTCCTCCAACACAATGTCCTCGTAATGGAAATAGTCCATTTCTACCTGTGGTTCCTCGGCCTTCTTCTTCTTCTTTTTGTTGCTGTCTTCGTCGTCGTCCTGGACGTTAGCACCCACCAACCTGTACACCTTGGACACTACCAAAAAGTAGTCAAACTCGTACTTCTCGTGAGAATTGTCAGCCTTTTCCATCTCCTCTAACAACATCTTGTACATAGGAGGCACTACTTCTACAGGCATATTGATCATTCTTTCACTGATGATTAAACCGACTTTAAGTTGTTTGGCACTGCTCTTGGTCGTCTGGCCACCAGACAAGAGCTTTTTCAAAAACAAGTTGAACTCCAACTGGCCCTTGGTCTTGTCGTATACATAGTCCAAAATAGACTTTATAGCTGGTTTGGTCAAGTTATCGTTTAAGTTGATCACGGAAAGCAAGGCAAACGGATCGCTTTCAATCCCGTCCGTTTTGATGGTGGTACCGACACTTCCCTTAGTGAGAAGAAGGTCTGCTAATCCGGAAATATCTATTTTGGCCTCATCATCTCCAAAAAGCTGGCGGAGGAATGTTTTAGTGGCATGGAAGTCTACTTCTGGGTTTAAGTCAAAGTAGTCGAAATCAACGTTGACGATTTCTTCTTCTTCTTCTTCCACGTTTTCCTGTTCTTCGTTTTCGCTTTCGCTGGAGCTAAGGTCAATGTCCGAGTCTTCGTCTACTCTTCTCTTACTCATTGCTGTAGTGGGTGCTTTTTATGCGTAATGTAGCAGAGCTTGCCAGTATGTTAAATTATTTTCAAATTTTTCAGTGCGATGAGATACCCCATAATAGAACTGGCAAACAATTACTGCAACACAGAGCAAACACGCTAATGCTGAGCTGATGTCTGTTGTGACAGGATATTCTTCCAGCGAGGAAGAAGAGGTGAGTAGCTCCATTCCCAAATTGCCACAGTATCAATTGAAAACCTACGCTGATATAGCCAACAGTGCTGTAACCAGCAGTGAGATGGCTGTAGAACACATACCGAAACAGCGCGTTCTCGGCGGTGCTATCGAAAAAGTATATACCGGCGCATCATTCAAGAGATCTGCTAATGAGGTTTCCGAAGAAAACCGTAAAAGAGGCCGTGAGATGCAGCGGCTATTAAAGAAGAAGAGAAAGAGAGCTAATTCCGACGATTACACATCTTCCAGTGCGGGACCATGGGGAGGTTACGATGAATCTGGTGAAGACGAAGTTGATGAACCAGTGCCTAGTGAGTCAGAAGACAAGCCGGCTGAAAATGGCGAAAACGGTGATGAAAAGGATGACGAAAACGATCCTGTTTCCGATAGCGAAGGCGGTGAATCAACAGAACACAAATACACCGAGTTTCTTGGTACTGCGCAGCACGATTATCTCGGTAGAACGTACATGCACGTACCGCGCGATCTTGATGTCAACTTGACCAAGGAACCGGGCCTGCAAGAGTGCTATGTCCCGAAAACCGTCATTCACACCTTTTCTGGACACGCCAAAGGCGTTACGAAACTTGAATTCTTTCCAAGGTCGGGCCATTTACTTCTTTCGGCAGGCAATGATGGAAATATCAAGCTCTGGGACTTGTACCATAAACGCGAACTATTGCGATGCTACTATGGCCACACTCGTTCAGTCAAAGACGTAACTTTTAATAGTACTGGAACTGAGTTTCTTCTGTGCGGATACGACAAACTCATTAGACTATGGGATACAGAGACCGGCGAAATAAAGAGAACCATAAAGGTGAGCGCAGTGCCAAATGCCATCCAGTTCAATCCCAATAACGAAAACGAATTCATAGTCGGCTTAAGTAACCACAAGATTGAACACTATGACATGACCGCACTTAATTATCAGACACCAGTACAGTCTTATGACCACCATTTGGGGTCAATAAACTCCCTCACATTGGTAAATGACGGCAGCAGATTCATGTCTACAGCCGACGATAAAACTGTGCGTTTCTGGGACTGGCAGGTGAACATTCCAGTGAAGTTTATTTCTGACCCATCACAACAGGCCATGAACTCACCTGTAGTATACCCCGGAGGTAACTACATAGCATTTCAAAGCATGGACAATTCGATCCGGGTGATTCAGGGCCAGGGAAAGTATAGATTTAACAAGAAAAAGGTGTTTGTTGGACACCACGTCGCCGGTTTCGGAATCGGGATAGATGTGTCTCCGGATGGAAAGATCATTCTCAGCGGTGACCTGAGGGGTCTGGCGTATTTCTGGGACTGGAAGACATGCAGACTCATCAATAAGATCAAGGTCAGTAGCAAGCCTATTAATTGCATCAAGTTTCATCCGCAGGAAACCAGTAAAGTGGTGATGGCGGGGGTGTCAGGCGAGATCTACTTCTGTGACTGAGTAGAATTGTCAATTGCATAATGTATAGTAAATGTATTATATTGAGAGTTATTATCGTGCCCAGCCTACTGGTTGCCGCTTCAGATACCCATATTACTAGTCTAATGCATTAGTCTATAAATGCTATACCACTACACACTTGTCCTTCTTATATTCTTGCCTCTTCTTCGACTTACTGAACAAGTGGTGCCCCTTCTTCTCCAGTTTTTTGTCGCCTATTTTCTCTGACGTCTTGCTGCTTTTAGCAGGCTTTGACGTATTGGAAGAACTAGGTGAGAGAAATGCATGCAAAGGCGACCTTTTCACCTTCTCCGACTCTGGCTCCTTCACGGCCATGTCCTGCAACTTTTCAGAAACAGCTTCTACATCCGGCTTAGCAATCACCAGCTCATTGACATTCAGATGCATCAACGTGTTGATGCTGCTGATGTTAGACTTATCACTCCACTGACTGTTTCTGCGGAACTGCGGGCTCAAAGTTATGCTGCCGTCACTGACACCCTCCTTCAGTACACTGGGCAATTCCTTGTAGTAATTCTTGTCATTATCCACCACATACCAGTAGTAGCGGTAGCGGATATCAACTGCCCGCAGATCAGTCGGCACGATATCCGGTATCGGCACCGAGTTTGAGCTCACAGCGCTCTCCAACCGCTTCAACAGCTGCGACTCCTCGTCTGTATTGGAAGCAGACACAATTGGCGTCAAGGCATCATCGGCGGTCCAAAACTTGGCACGTGACCCGTGCGGTGGTAGTATTGGACTGGGTTTTGCCGCCAAGTTCTCCTCCAACGTCACGAGCCGGTAAAAGAGCATGTAGGGCCATTCCGTGGAGAAAATGTCCGTGAAGGTCTTTTCTACAATCCGCAGCTTCTTCTTCATATCGTCGTACAAGTACCACTTGGCGAGATGGCCCTCCTCCTCGGTCATGTTCAAGCTGTCGGTGTCCTTTCTGACCACCGAGATGAAGTGCCCGGAGTTGATGGAGGCGCCGCGGTGGCAGACGGCGGACTCCAAAATGAGCCGGTAATTGCCGGGGGTGTCGTCGTCCACGTCATCGGCCACAAACTGGGGCAAATCGATAAAGGGCGGAATGATGATCCGCTGCTTGGACCGGCTGGCCAGCGACCGGGACAGGTCGTACGAGTACCGTTTGAGGCAGATGGGCAAGATCGGGCGCCGGTTGACAAACTCTTTCAGGGTGCGGGCGATGCTCTCGGGGCCGACCATGGTGTTGTCGTCGGTGTAGAAGGGCAAGAGCCGCAAAAACATCCAGGCCGGAAGACTCACCTCGCGCGGGCGGCTCGGGTCGGAGTCGTTGAGCGACCAGAGGGAGATCGTCAGCGAGCGGGTGCGTGTGGCGTACCGGATCTGGCTGCCCTTTGTGCTGTCGGAGCGCACACGTGACAACGGCTGGCTCTTGAGGCTGATGGCCTCCTCGAGATCGGGCGAGGCACGGCCCGGCACCGGCGCCTCGGAGAAGTCCGTGACTGTGTTGTTCTCGGGAATGGTTTCCCCGTAGTAGCGCACTTCTCCGGCGGAGGTGGGGGCCGGGCCCTCGCGGAGCGACTCGAGGGTGGCGCGGCGCTCTAGCTCGCGCTTGACGCTGATCAGGTTGTTGAAGTAGTGTTCGAGGCACTCCTCGAGAAGCACGGCCTCGTTCTCCGTTTCCGGCGCCGGTTCCGGCACGCTGACAAAGAGCATGCGCTCCTTCAGGATCTTCTCGTCGTCGTCCTTGTTGTACTTGCCGCCGTGCTTGATGTCGATCTTGAACGTGAGTAGCGGCATGCTCAAGGTCTCGGTCAAAAAGTCGAACACGGCGGCCGAGTCCTGCTGCTTGTGCGACATGGCCTCGCGGAAGCCCAACTTCTCCAACACCTCGCAGATGCGGGTGGTGATGTCGGTGGTGATGAGGTTGCCCAGGCGGAGCAAGTTGACGTAGAGCCGCACGAGCGCCGCCAAGCGGTCCACGAGCACGTTGCTGTTGTGGTTGGACACGAACAAAATGGGCTCAAAGCTCTCCAAGCTGGCGAACATGGAAAAGAGCAAGGCATCCAAGTAGCACATGACGTTTTCCCAGTTCTCGGCGCCCACGTACGAGATGGTGGCGCCCAACTTGTCGCAGGGCGAGTTGGTGAGGAAAAGGCCCTGCTCGCTGAGCTGGAAGAACCTGATGAGCGTGAAGGCCTTGGCGAGGTCTCCCTGCGAAAAGGGCGACTTTAGCGACGCGATCACCTGGTGCGCCGACGGCACCCTGAGCCCGAGGTCCTCAAAGTACTTCTGCACCGTAATGACCCCGGACGCGGCTGCCGTGTATTTGAGTTTGTTGTGGGGGATAGGGTCGCCTAGCGGGTTGACGGGGAGCCGCGCGTAGGAATCGACGTAGTGATGCCAGAAATGGTGGTCGAACACGGCCTCCGGCTTGTGGTCCTTGCCAAACATGTGGTGAGGCGGTGGTGGGGCGTGGTGTGTTGTTGGGGAGCACCAGCGGCCGTGGTGGAAATAGTGAGAAATAGGGCAATCTAGCGATGTTTAGCGGGTGGGAGCAGCGCAGCCACGGCTGGGGGGTCGGTACTGGTGGAGGGCGGCGTGTGGCGTGTACCGTGTATACTGTGTATACTGTGTATACGGGGTGTGTGTGGTGGGTGGTGCCCTGTGGTGGGTGGGTGGTAGCGTGTTTGGGTTAAGGTATAAGGTTGCATTAGGGCCTCGCTTGCGGGGCGGTCCTGGATTTACGCCAAGTGCGTGGGCGAGCCGCGCCCCACGTAGTGTCCAGAACTGGCAAAAGTGCCGAGGCGGACTGAAAGTTACGCGTTCGGCGATCGAGCTCTCGCTACTCCGAACTCACTACTGAATTCACACTATACGCTACTGAATTCTTACTACGCTACTGAATTCTTACTACGCTTCTGAATTCTCACTATACGATACTGAATTCTTACGATACACTACTGAATTCTTACGATACGCTACTCAGTTCTCACTACTAACTACTCACTACTCACTACTCACTACTCCCTACTCTCTACTCTCTACTCCCTACTCTCTACTCCCTACTCTCTACCCATTTCTCACTATTCTGCTCCCGCCTACACCCCCGTGATGTTGAGCTCGCGCATCTTGCCGAGCACGTCGTCCAACCGGCGGTCCAACGTCCCGTTGATGTAGTCCTCTCTCGTTTTCGCGTCTAGCTGCTCCTGCAACCTAGTGAGCTGCTGGTAATTCTCGTTGAAAAACCGGAGCTGGATCTTGACAAACGCCTCGAACGACGGGTCGAGAAACGGGATCCGCAAGTTGATCAACCGCGGGATCTCCGCCTTGAGCTGCTGGTTGATGGCCTCGTACGCGCCCTCGAGCTCGCCCAACTGCGCCTGGTACTCGCCGAGCCTGGCCTCGTAGTCGCCGCCAGTTCCGGCCCCGCCCGGTTTCTCGATGAGTTTGCGCACCTTGTTCTTCATGGCGTCGTAGTCGAGCTGCTTGTTGTTTCTCTTTTTGATGGCCTCGTTCACCTCGATGTAGTACGAGTTGAAGCGCGCGAGCGGGTTCAACACCGTCTGGTTGTAGGGGTGTTCTAGCTCGGCGAGACACTGCTCACTCAACTTCTTCATCACCTGGTAGTACTGCTGCGACAACGAGTGGAACGTGGCGGCCGGTTCCTGCGGCATGAGCGGCTCGTCCGCCCCGTCTGCAGTACTGGGCTTCCTGCTGGTGGTTTGCGGCACGAGCTGCGACGGCAACACCCCGTAGTAGGTGCTGAGGCTCTCGCCTATGTTAACCTGGCTGTTCAAAATGAGCCGCAACAGCTCCAAATAGTGGCGGAGCTCGCGCTGGAGCTTGTTGGAGTTGGTCTCCATGTGTCTGTACCGTTTCTCTTCGAATTCGAATTCTTTGTCGACCGTCTGGTCCATCTGGCCCGTTTTTACGAGCACCTGCGTACCGGCCCGGTTTATGGCCTTTTTGATCCCGGTCCAGCTCATGGTGCGGGATTGTGCTGCGGAGCGTGCGTGGCGCGTGTGGGGGGTATTTGTTACTGGGATGCACTCCCGGTATATGTCAATGGTGTCTGTGGCGGGTCTCCTGCTGCGGTAGCACCGGTGTTCCAGAAATGTATCATCCTGGTAAGGACCGATTTAGCCGCTGGTGGGGGAGCCGTCGTGCGCGCACCAGAAAAACCGGCAGTTGCGAAAATGGCTGCAACTTTTCGGTTGCCGATTCCGCTAGTGTGTATTGCTGCTACTGGTAGCTAAAAAAACAGAGGCTGTACGACCGCTCACTGCTGGGGGAAGTAGTTGTCCCAGTTGATGTCGAGGTACTCAAAGTTCAAGAAGTTGTTGAACATCTCGGTGTCGTTTAGGGGGTTGACGGATATTGTCTTTTTCTTGCGCTTTTTGCCGGGGCCGGGCTTTTCGTTAGACTCATCTGCAGTGTCTTGCACCAACAGGTCCTGGGCACTGTTGCGTTTTCTTTTGTCGCCTTCGGTGACATGTTCCTGCTCCGTCTGGAACATGTCGTAATTGTGGTGGTGGCTGCTGGAGGACTCTACTTCCATGCTGAAATCGGCCGCATGCTGGTTGAATAGAGAATCAATCATATTCTTGAACGGCTCCTCATCCTGTGAGAGCTCCTCGGCTGGCGGAATGTCGTTGCTGTGTTGCTTTGGAGTGTGCCCATGCACTAAATTTTCAAGAATGGGTGTAGTAGGCGAGCGTTTATCGTAGGGTAAGGGTTCAGCCTCGGACATTTCCTGGGGCGGAGGAACAGGTGGCGGTTGGAAAGCCCCTGCGCTCAATAATTTCGTCATCCGCTCATTAAGAACTTCGATCGGCGTTTTCACAATTACCCATGTGTCGGAATCAAATTTTTTGATTAGAAAGTCAACAAAAAACTTCAATTGATTGACCAACACTTCTCTTTCGCCATTCGTAGCTTGATTTAGTATGCCAAACAACGTATTCGTCATTAATATGATAGTGTAGATCACAATAATGCTCTGGTAGCTATCAAAGTTCTCAAACAGACTTAAAATATGCTCAAATTCCCTTGCTGACTCTTTAATCAACTTCAAATCTTCTCCTCTTGCGATCTGCAAGAATGGCTTGTTTAGAATTAGCACTATAACAAAGAATACAAGCGGTAATCCGAAATCCTTCCTTCCACTCTGAGAGGCTTCTTTGATAATCTCAATATTCCAGTAATTTTCTGGTGGAAGATTATTCTTCCACTTCAGTAGTTGTTGATTGTATTCTTTGACTTTTTGAAATTTTTCAATGAAACTCCTTTTGGACTCTTCAAGGTTCTTGAAAGGCATCGAGTGATAGATCACCGATAGCATTGACTCGCAATATACGGAAAGGTGCACAATCTTATCTAGATTCTTATTGTTAACTTCATTTTTGAAAATGGGATACTCCGGCTGGTGAAAAATCATCTTTGTTCTCCCATACATTATCGCTAAGAACGAATCAATAATGAAGCATCCCCAGTATAGCTTGTTCTTCAACTTTAGTAAATCCTCGTCGTTAATTACTTTTAGGGAATTGTCGAACCCCACGTCCGACCCCATACGAAAAGCAATACCGGTGAGTTGCCACGCTGTAGTTAGATTTCCTTTACTTAAATCGTGGAGCGCTAAAATGATTAATGTCTGGATTCGTGGAAATGACGATGTATTGAATGAGATTTTAGTAGTGTTCGAATCCGTTGAGGCAGACGAAACGGGCGATGCAGGCGAGTTTCCACTTCCTATTATGTATTTATCACAGAATGTTAGTTTTTTCAGAAGTTCGTAGTAGTAGTTGGCCTCATTAACTCGCTTCAACACTGTAGCGCCAAACAAGCACAAGGCGTAGATCAACTCAGGAGACACAAATTGGTTGGACGGGTACGAATACAACACGTGGTTAAAGCTGTCAGTGGATCCTGAATTGGCTAGTTGGCATAACTGGCGGTAAAGATCAAACGTCTTCTTTTCGTAGATTATGAATGTGAGAAACCTCCCGTCTAGAAATTTCTGCGACGTCAGTATCAACTCCTGGATCTTCGGCGACGTCAAAGCCGCGGGAGTCAAAGGATTCCCCTCAATGTGGTTGTTTGCCGGTGAATTACCCGCAAGTGACTGCGGCGACGAAGTTGGAATTGGTCCACTAGAGGGAATATTGCTATTAAGAGCAACAGACGGACTGGGGTTTGGTACGGTGGAAGATGGATTAGAGCCATTTGGCGAGGATTTGGAGTTGTAGTTTTCTGTTTTCAATAGTGACCCATCGTATATGGTGCTGGCACCGAAAACACTGACGGACGGTGATTGTGCTGGTGGAATATCAGGTATTTTCTCCACCTTCACATTCCCATCGACCACCACACTGGGAAGCGTGTCAGGAATGGCGTTTAACTTCGTGAGAATGGCGGCAGGGTTAGCTTTGTTGGTGACCATGAACTGCAATACGTCACGGTACATGTTGCAGCTTTCTTCCAACTGCTGGATATATCCGGAAGTGTACCGGTTTCTCCGCTTGTCAATCTGCGGATAAACACACGTCTGGTTTTTCTTGATACAATTGCTGCAGGGAGTTTTCCCGTCACAGCGCCGTTTAATGGTACGACATAGCTTGCACGATATCTGCTGTCGCTGGCGGATTTTGGAAGTGCCCAGTTTATTGTGGGGAACAGCAGTTAGGATGGTGGATTGCGACGGCACCAGCAACACAATGGCTGTGGTTTGGGCCGGCGGTGTGGAATCCGGGGAGGAGTTCTTCTCCCGCTTGGACATGACTGGGTCGGGGCCTGGCTGGTAGGGTGTTGTTGCTAGGTTTCATCCGGTCCAGGAGTGAAAGTGAAATTGTGCTAAAAAATACGACAAACCCGAAAGCACGTGACATGCGGCTGGTGCCATTTGATGTTGCAGAATCGGGGTGGGAAAATAACCGGGGTTTGGTCCGCCAGAGGATGGTTACGGTGCTGGTACGCGGGGTGTTCTACACGTCTGGACTCGTACAAGGGCCTGCAATGCGCCCGTGCCAGATTGTACTCTATTTAAGCTTTTCAGGGTCTAGCCGTGGTGACGTCTGTGCCGACTGGACCACCCTGGGCCCTACTGGGAGCCGTTGGCACGGAGGCAGAGGCCCGCGTCCTGCTGTCGTCTAAAGCGGCGACGGCCGGTCTACATATGTGCCGATTCTGCCGTTTCGTTCTCTGCATTTACGCCGTGGTTAGCATCGGCTAGCACAATGGCTCCAGATAACGTTATCGGCAGGATAAATGTCGCGCGACACGACTGCACATAGGCCAGGTTGAGGTGGTGGTGTGCTTGTGCACCTAATTAGAGTGGTGCTACGACCGTTTGCGGCGCCGAGTATCTTGGCACGCTGCTGGGGCGGCGACACAAGCCGCGATGCCCCTGACACCCGCCGCAGCACCCGCCAACGTGGTTCGGGGCCGGGCGCGTGCTGTGCGGCGGGCCAGTGTCGCGGCTGAGTCAGCGCTTACGTAACCAATCGCCTGACCCCACACAAAACAAGGTTGTGCCCCTAACAAACAGGAGACACAATAAGCCAACGGAGGGGAGAGGGGTACGGCAACGGGGAGCAGGGACAATGGCCCCGGCTGGCAGCGGCCAACACGTCGTGGTGGTTGGCTAAAAATTGTAGGGCCAGAAAAAAAAATTACGTGTGTGTTCGTCTAGCTAGATAAGAAACTATGATGTAATGGTGCTGGGAATTTCTGGGTGGTGTAGTGGCAGTTGCTTATTTGCCCAGTGGTGGGTGTGTATGCGGTGGGACCACACACCACTTTTACGAGAGGTGTGTAGCGTGGGCGCGAGTGTAGCAGGCAATCTGATCCGCTAGCAAAAGTGTGTGGATCAGCTTTGGTGTAGCACCCGTAGCAGCCCTGTAGCAACCCTGTAGCAACCCTGTAGAAACCCTGTAGCAATAGAAAACAGTAGAACGCAGTAGAAACCAGAGAATAGTCGCAAAACTACAGCGGTGCCTGCAGCGCAAACACCGGCGCCACGGCCGGCAGGCGCCATTGTCTGGAGTCGCAGCCGACCCAGGCTCCGTGGCATTACCCTTGTGGATAATTAGGCTTTTTCAATCTTTATGGTGGGTGAGTATTTTTCGGGCTGGTTTGCTCTAAAAAATTTCACCACACCAGACTCACCTGTTTTCCCAGTTTGTGCCCCACCAGCCCACACACACCTTGTACGTATATGACGAGCGGCGAAGCACCCTCATCAGCCAGTGCCTTGTTGTCCGCCCGCCCCCGCCGCATCTGAGCCGTTTTTTTGTCTGCTTTTCATCGGGCCCATTTGACCCACCTTTGGCCTGTGTACCACCCTGCAGTTGCAGACCCACACACGCCGCTACACACCCACCCGGAGCCTGCCGCTAGTGTGCTCCGAGCCGCCGCCCGCCGCCGCCGTTTCCGCCCGGATTTCGCCGGAATTGCTCCTCCGGACCGCGCCCGATTTATTCCGGCATTAGCATCTGGCCCCAAATGGGAAACAACGCATCCGCCGCCACGGCCACGCGCAAGTCCGCGGCCACCGCGTCGTACCGGAAGTCGTCCGCCGGCGACCACGCCAACTGGGACGAGGAGTTCAGCGACCTGATCCTCAAGAAGGTCAACTCGCCCTCCCACAACGGGATCGCCAACTACACGTACGACCAGCCCCACCGGGCCGCCCATCCTGCCAACACCGGCCCGGTGTTGCACGCGATCTCGCACGACAGCGAGTACCCGGTTCCGTACAACCAGTTCTCCAACGACTTGATCGAGGACGAGTTCAACGAGCTCAACGACGGCATCTTGGACTCGGATGCGCAGGAAGTGTCCCGGAACATCTTGCCGAACGAGGAGGAAAGCACGCCGGACATCGCCGACTCGGATGCCGCCATGGACGTGGACGAGACCTACAATGACAGCGGGGCCGGGCCGGTGCCCCCGGTGGACCGCAACCTGACCCCGACACCGGATCTCACCAAGGTCGACTTCACCCGGATCACCAACAACAGCCACCGCGCCAACGTGCAGGTGCGCGTGGACGACACGTACGTGCACCGGCCCGCGGCGGCCGCGTCGGCGTCCGCGTCGTCGGCGTCGGCCAACTTGTTGATCCCGGTCGAAATCAAGTGGGTCAACACCAACAAGGAGCGCATCAACAAGATCTCGATCATCGGGTCGTTTTCCAACTGGCGCGACGTGATAAAGTTGCTGTCGGCGGCGCAGCACCCCAACGAGTTTGTCACCACCATCAACTTGCCGTTGGGGGTGCACAAGTTGTTGTACATCATCAACAACGAGTACCGCGTCAGCGACCAGTTGCCCACCGCCACCGACCAGGAGGGCATATTCTTCAACTGGTTCGAGGTGATCGACGAGCTGCATCTCTTCAACCACTCCATCAACCAGCCCAACCACATTGGCGCCTCCACCGACTACGACGCCAACATCATCCGCAGCGCCTCCGCCAGCAAATCGGCCACGCCCGCCAACGTCAATACCACCACCAGCAACTCGGCCACGTCGATCGTCGCCGGCCGCAACGAGGTGGAGAGGATCAACCGCAAGTCCACCAGCTTCCTTGCCAAGATCCTGAAGGAGTCGTCCAACTTTGAGCACGTGGAGTACGTGGACGACCAGATGGAAGACGAGGACTTGAAGGACGTCAAGCTCCACCAGGAGATGCAGAAACAGTCGGACAACTATCCGTACGGCCACCACGACCTTGCGCCTCCGCCGCCCGTGCACGACAGCTCCAAATACTTGCCCTACAACCCGTTGATCAGCTCAACGTCCTCGCTCAAGATCGGCCACCCCACCCGGCTGGTGTTGCAGTATTCCAACGAGATCCCCGAGATGTTTGTCAACTACGAGTTCTTCAAGAACAAGGCCGTGGACTACGAGTTGCCCGAGCCGCCCCAGCTTCCGGCCCATTTGAACAATGTGTTGTTGAACAAGATCTCCAACTCGTCTTCCCAGTCCAACTCGCAGATAGCCACCATACCTCAGCAGGTGCCTCAGCAGACTTCGCTGCAGTCACAGTCTTCCGTCAACAACATCCACCATCACAAACGGCCTCCGTTGCGCCGGGCAGACTCGTCGTATTACGCTTCCAACCGCGAGTCGTTCCATCTCTCGATCCCCAACCATGTGATCTTGAACCATCTTATGACCACTCTGATTCGTAACGACGTGTTGACGGTGGCGTGTATCACACGGTACTCTGGTAAGTTTGTCACCCAGATCATGCACTCCCCGGCGGACAAGTGAGTAGTGGTTGCCTCTGTGTGTACTGTCAATAAACGACCATTAATAAGCTCTTGCGCTTCAATTATACTCATACTCTTATATTATAATCCGGACCAAATTAACCTCTAATACCTAACAAACCCATAATAAAATAACCATGCAAACAAAGTACGTAAATAGCAAATTCCTAACCATTTTCTAGCAGTAGCAGTGATATATAGCCTCGCTAAACTATCTATCTGAAACTCAAACTATTACTAATAAGAAATAAAAACGATACCAATGAAACACCCAACATACACGTGATCGATAATCAAGTAACGGCAACCCCAAGCAGATCCCTTTAGCAACTTTAAAGCATTGGACTGCAAATGGCTGCAAAAATTAGAGACAACGCAACCGGCGATCTTTCCGCAACCGCGTCTGCATTAAGCTGTACGTTCCTCTTCTAACAATAACCTCCAAGTCGAACCGAGTCAATTCCGGGTAAAATGGTTGGCATAGATCGCTTAACCGATCAAGAAGCGTCGTTCTGTATTCGTCAGTAGTACCACGTATCCAAGTCTGATACCCCAAATTGAAGTGACAGTAGTGCTTAAACAACTCGAGCACATTGATCTCTACTTCTTTGGTCAAGGCAATGTCATACTTTTCTAGGCCCATAATTTTGGACAACTCGTATATGTTCAACCGGGAATAGTACCGATCACAAATTGCTTTAGTAGACTTCTTTTGTTGTGAAGTCTTATTGTGCTTAGTTTTCCTCTTGTCGTAGTCCGATTTAAAATTGCTTGTCAAATGTATTTCAGGCTTAATACAGTGATTCTTATTGGAATCGTCTACGTAATTGGAAGACACTCCTGGTGGGAGCATGTATCTTTCATCCTTTTTTCTGACCGACAAGGGCACGAATTTAGTATCTTTCAAAGCATAAAATTCCTTGGTAAAGGGAGTGGGGAGAGCCTCCTTTTTAAGGCTGAAAAACTTGCCACCATAGAATCCACTTCTGCTGATGGCAAGAGAACGGATTAGATTCTTCTTTTTCAGAACTGCTTCCCAGGTGCTTCCGAGGACGACATTGCGGTAATTCTCTTTATTTTCAAGAAACTTGAAGCTCACGACTTTGGACTTAATTTCAGGCTTGGCAGCCTCTCGCGAATTGCTGCTTGTTGCAATTGATGGGCCACTATTCGATTTTGGTACTGGAACTGGCTCCACCGTAGAAGCATCAGGAAGAGGAACATAGCCGGGCTCGAATTGAATTTGTTTCAGCTGCTCAACAGATTTAACCCTGAGCCGTTTTGAAAAGCGTACGGGTGCATCAGAGAGTGCATCCACCGACTCTGATTTCTTATTAGCATCGCTGATCAAAGTAAGATTAGAGGTAACGGGATGGGAATCCAACAAACTGCTATTGCCAGTTGTAGCAAATTTGTCGCTAAGAGCACTGCTGGGACCCTCTTCGTACGTTAGTAGAATTCCCACCCTGCGCACAGTGGGAACTCGCTGCGGAGCGCTACTATTTGTCCCTGCGAGACCCGAACTTACATAGCGAAACTCCTTTTTGACCCTTTTGCGTCTAGTGGGGGTAGTGGGCTGTGACTCCATGGCAGACGTGATGCTTTTGTGAGCCTTGTGTGAGTACTTGGCAGCATTGGTGCTGGGGGTCTCTATTAGTATATCTATCGGTTCTGAGCATAGTTTGCTATGCTTGCGAGGCTTGGTTTCTGGACAACACACAGTCTGAGGAGCTACATTCAGGCGAGGTTCAACCGCCCGCAACAAGTTGAGGTTCTCTTTGAGTTGGTCTAGGGGAAGACCGTCTTCGGCGTAGGAGGCGTACTCTCCGAAACGGTGCTGAGCCGCACCGGGACCTCCCGCTTTAGGAGAAAACCACATCAAGCCGGACGATACAGAGTCGTGGCCGGAGGAAGCGGTAGAGCATGGTGTTTGCGGTCTGTTTGATGCTTTCAGGCCCAATTCAGCCATAAAACTATGGCACTGCGTATCAGCAACATATGTGTGCGGCGAAAACACAGACACAGTCGTCGTGACAGGCGATAACAGGGCAGCCGAGTTCACAAGACAGGGATTCAAGGTTGGGGTGTCATCGTAGGGGGAATTCCAAGCAGGATTGAGACCGAGGAGGCTGTCACGTGGCGCAAACGACATCCACGAACTCACCGAGGATACCGCCAGCATCAGGGTTGATTCCGAATACAGCTCAAGAAGGTCTGTCGCAAGTGGATCCACATCTACTTCAGCGTACAGTTGGGGGTCTGTTGTAGAAAGTGTCGTGAAAACGGCACTGAATTCCGTGTTTTCAGGATCCCAGTCAAAAAGAGTGTCGCAATCTGAACGCGGGATATGACTGTTAAGCGGCTGGTCTGGTGTGTGGTTTGGTGAAGCAGGTGATGGCGACCGGTTGTGGGTGTGAATCATGTCTGAGTGGTGGCTACTTGCTCATGCACTCTGGCACGTGACACGATACAATCAGTGGTGATCGGTGGCAGTAGTAGGGAGTATACTGTGATAGTAGTAGTAAGGGTTTATCGGGAATAGTGCCACAGTATAACACTATGCTAGTAAAATGTATAACAGCACTGTTACCGTAACATTAGCAGTAGCATTATCATTCACACTATAAATAATCTGATTCTTCACCAGAAAAAGGGATGGGGATTCAGTAAGAAACCCTTAGCCCAAAACGGTACTCTATTGCGCAATCCAAACAGGCTGCGGTTGTTGTCGAAGGTCAGACAATTATGCGGCCATTTCTCAAAGGTGCTGCAAACGGGGACGCCATGCGCACAGCGAAGGGAGGGTGCAAAAAAATAATGGTTGTCCACCTGATCGCGGAGGGGTATCACGGTGCGATCAAAGGGGTGCGATTATTTTCTGGATCATACTGACACCGGCCGAAAATACGGCCCTATTATTTGGCTGCGATTGTTCCGCGGGATGTGACTTTCGGCTATACCATCTGTTGGATGTATGTCGTGTCGCATCAGAGCTGGTACAATGGTTGCCACTGAGAGTTAGAGTTGGCGCATTCAACTCCAATCTCAACTCATCTCTAAGATCGTACAGTATAAGAGGTATAATGTCGCTACCCCTACAATTACCACCGCTTGTATTAACACATTGTATAATAAATTATTTTCTGACCAGAGTGTAATTACAATGCTATTTATATGTGAATATGATAGAAGTGTCACTGCTAATCGTCAGTAATCATTCTGCGGGGTTGCTAATAGTAAGTGAGCCAAGAGAAGTCATCGCTTACCAAATATTATGCACCAGTCATGACACAACCACTGTTCTGCTGCTGGTACTGAGTTCACTTATGATAGCAATAGTGCTGATGTTACCTGATACGCATTTCAATCAATTGAAGTAGAATCTCAGTTGGAACACAGATAGTATTACAATTCCCCCAAGCCCTCCCTTCAGCAATCTTCATTGATTGCAAAACCTTAATCATCCCCTTGAGCACACATGTAGATTGTAGACACCACCTGTGAAATGTGGTAGTGATGTTCAAGAAAATAAAACAAAATCATGGGTCTCCACAATAATGACGATCTGCAATTGTGAACACCTCCATTCAACAGGGAATTATGTAGCGAAAGTTTCTGTATTCTTGTACCTACACATGTATAAACTTTAAACTATAAACGCAACGCCATATGTGTATGTCTATGCTTGATATATCATAGGAACTAAGTTAAGGAGAACATCGTCCACACTGTAATCGCTGGTGTTATTAACCATCAATTCATCAATTAACTTCTTAACCCCAATATTGATGTCGTAGGTGGCAAGTTGCGATAAAATTTGCTTTCTCTCTTCGATGCTTCTGAAAGAAATCTTGTCCATTACCTTGCTGATCTCTTCAATGGTCTTGATTGGTGGAACTGCAATTAAGTCGGTAAACGACTCAACCAAATTCATTCTTTCTAAAACATTGTACTGACTGGTAGTACCAATGATGAGTAACCGACGCCCCTTAGGAGGAAGCTTGGTCAAGTAAACAAGAATCAACTGCATGATATCATTGGAAAATCTGGGTCCAATACTGACGTAGTTGATTAAAGTCTCTATTTTATCAATCACCAAAACATTTAATGGCGACTTGTATACGTCTCTGAATACGTTATCAATGTACTGAATCTTCTGGGCTTCACTCTTACCAACTACGCTTTCTGCTGATAACATCTTAATGAAAGGAAAGTCCGAGTTCAATGCTATGGTGCTGGCAATTGCAGTCTTCCCTACACCACTTGGTCCATACAACAAAATGGATCTCAACGTCTCGGTTTCATTAGATTTGACCAAATCAATAATCGACTTACCCTTGTCAAATATGTTACCAATGCTTTCGTTAAACTGAATAATCCCGTGTCTAGCAGCCGAGTTTAAGTCTTCTTCATCTGTACCAAATGCCGGCTTAATCTCATTCAATGCCAAAAGAAAATCGTTTCTGGTGATCTTCATTTCACTGATACTCTTTTCATCAATCTTGGCAACTGAACCCTTCTTAGTGTGTCTGCTAATAGCGAACGACTTGGCAGAGTTACACAAACCTTCAATTTCCGCACCAGTGAAGTTCTTGGTCAACGTACTCAATTCATCAAAATCAACGTCAGAGGTCAAGATCTTATTCTCTCTTAATTTTGCAGTGTGGATTAACAATATATCCTTTCTACCCTTTTCATCCGGTAACGAAATCTCAATTTGGATCTCAAATCTACCAGGTCTTAACAAGGCACTATCGATTAAGTCCAATCTGTTAGTCATACCAATGACCAAGATATTATTCAATTGATCGACACCATCCATTTTGGATAACAACTGATTAACGACGTTATCACCGACCCCAGTGCCGTCAGATCTAGCAGAACCTCTTTGTTTGAACACAGAATCTAACTCATCAAATATGATAACATGTAAATCGGAATCATCGCCCTTTTGTCTGTATTCATCCTCTGCTTCTTTAAACAACTTTCTGATGTTGTTTTCAGATTCACCAACGTATTTACTTAACATCTCGGGACCATTGACAATCTTAGGCTCCTTTCCGTTCAACATCTTACTCAATTTTCTGGCAATCAAAGTCTTACCGGTACCGGGTGGACCAAACAATAACAAACCTTTACAATGCTTGATTTCTAACTTTTCCGCAATCTCGGGAGGCAAAATTCTACTGTTGAATGCTCTTCTAAAGATATCTTTGAACTCATTATCTAACCCACCAATACCCAAGTCTTCCAACTTGAAGTCTGGATTGATAATCTGCTTTCTGGGTTTGGGTCTGTGGTGAGCAGTAGTACCTATTTTCAATCCCATAATTGACTGGGGCTTGACAAAGTTAATTAACGAATGTTCAAAGGGGTAGAACAAAACCTCCGATTGTCTTAATAATATCCCCTTTGAGCTTAAATCGGCTGACGTGTTGACATTGGGCAAACTGTCTTTGCTGTTGACATCAATTATCTGAACATTGTCAACCAACAACTGCAATATTATGCCTTTGAAGTCCAACACAATAGTCTGTGTGGGCTGCAAAATCTGATTCTCGCAGATGGTCTTGAAAACTTCCACAATTTCCTCATGACTGATATTGGTGCTCTTGGCCTTTGCCTTCGATCTGAAGTCGACCAATATCTCCACTGTGCCCAAATACTGACCAGCTTGTTTACTATGGAAGATATTGTACGGTTCAACCTGTACCGATTGGCCCAATGACCATCTTCCCCATGATCTAGAGTGTCCAGCTAATCCGATCGTTCCTGGCTTCGTCAAATCAGTTTTCTCAATGGTGACCACATAATGCCCGTCTAACAACACAGGAGAGTGGTTTTTGAACTCGTGGAATTCATCTGCATTAACACCAATGCAGTTCGACAACGCGATTGCATTGTTGGGGCAGTTTTCTACTACAAGTTGGCGTTTGAAGTTTGTGGGTTGCTGGTGTTGACCAGCAGCAGCAATGGCACCAGGATCTACGTTGGGACGACTGTGAGTAATGGTAGGTTGTCCAGGAGTGGATGTTCCACTGTTACTGACCTTGTGAAATCCGAATTTCTCCATGATTGTAGTGTAAGCAATACTTATGGTAGTTTCTACTAACCAAAATAGACCTGTTCTTTTCAAATCCGACTCAATTTTTGGATTATATGAAGGAATGCGGCGCAAAAAGTACACGTTTTGTAACCTGAAAAATCACAACACGCAGGAATTTTGAGGTTAGTAGTGTAGCGGTTATCACGTTTCGTTTACAAGCTAGCAGCAGTAAGCACCGAAAAGGCCCCGAGTTCGAACCTCGGCTAACCTAAAGTTCTTTTTTTTTAATTTTAGATTTCTAATGTAGAGCTATGAGAAGACTGACTTTAGTAATACCGTAAAGGTATGAAGGTATGTCTCTTTTGCTCTTTCGAGATATAAGAGTGTAGACAATTTATGCACAAATCAATTTTTTAGTATGCAATAATTTGGATATGTATTTCCCTATTTCACAAACGAGGGAGTGAGTTCTGGGGCAGAAACCTGTCTCTCGAGTGTAGCTCGTCCACTGTAGATATAAAGTCAAATACGAAATCAATACCTGTATTCGACTTTCCCACGCTTCATTTAAACAGAGACACAACTAATTTACAAGAATCATATATGTACAAAAAGCATTAAGATTTAATAAATACACTACTATAACTAATAATAAAACCATACATAATAACAAAATAATAAAAATAACAAAGTGTAACCGTGATTTCTCTTTAATATACTGTACCATTCACAAAATAAGCTTCAGCAATACCTGCTATCATGAGCTTTCTTTAAGTTGAGTTTTTTTTTTAGTTTGAAATATCTTTCCTTGTAAATCAATTTGATAAAAAATTAACATAGGTTAACAAAATACATCGAATATAGCTAAGAACCATCCCAGGTCTAGGCCAACGGAAGAATGAATAATACAAAAAGTAAAAGTAAAATAATGATGAATTGCAAGTGGAGAAGCAGCCATTCTTACATCCACCCACCATTGACATTCCCACCAGCACTTTCAAGAATAGGGCCTCCAGAATTAGCATTACCGGCATTTCCCATTACACTAGGGTTAGTAGCTTGGGCAAAATTACCATTACCCACTCCCGAAAATGATGGACTCCTTCCATTATAAAAATAACCAGGATTAACATTGCTGCTCAGGCCACTATACGAACCATATTGACCAGGAGGTGGACGATTTGGGATTGCTGAAGGACCTAATTTTTGATGTTGAGTATGTTGAACCATGTTTTGCTGATAATGAAAATTGACTGGAGGTGGAGTTGGATATTGTCCATGGTTTGGTGGTTTGGAAGTTGTATAATGAGTCATTGGCAAATTGTTAACATTATCAGATAATGGCTGTTGAGTACCAGAACCAGAGGGAAGTGGAGTATAAAATTGCTGTTGATGTTGTTGCTGTTGCTGTTGTGGTTGCTGCGGGAATCCAAATGGAAACTCATTAATCGTGAAGTCATTATAAGCAACAGACTTCTGCTGAGTCTGTTGAATGGGCTGTTGTTGTTGCTGATGAAGAAGCAACTGCTGTTGCTTTGATGAATCATAGCTATAAATATTACCTGGCAAGGATAAATTTCTATTTACTGAGGGTTTTAAAATAGCATCATTTGATAAAGTTCTAGAATTATTTCTATAATGTTGTTGAGATGCTGAATTGTTATTAGATTGCTGAGAAACAAATTTTCCAGTTGAATCCAATGACGAAGTAGACGACGATCTGTTATTTTTTATCGACAAATTTGATGTTACAGAATCATTAATAACATTATTAATCTTTGACTGAATTCTCTTCCCAAAACTTGAAATAATCTTACAATTTGAGAACCAATACTTTATGATCAATATTTGTAAATCTAAATTGGACAATTTTGAAATATCCGATTCTGTAGATGATGGAGGCAATAACACCTTCAATTGCTCAACCAATTGAGGATTGTACACATAGTCAATCTGTGAATGAATGATGATATCTATCAATGTCTGAATCACATAATTACCGTATGGATCGTTAATCAACTTGTTTAAATCTTGAATCAAAATTTGATAGCATAAATTCAACTTTAATTTTGAGAATTCGACATTGTAGACCTCTTGATTGTAACAATTCTTTAAAAATTTCTCAATAACATTAGAACTGAACTTCAAATTGCAAAGGTTCTCAATTCCAAACTTCAAGAAGTTATTGTAAATTTTCAAATTAATTTCAATAATATTTAGCAGAATTAAATACTGCAAAACATAATTACCGAATTGATCGTTGATGAGACTGGTAAAATTATTAAAATTCAAGATAGCATTACTGAACTGATTCAATTGATTTAAGTCAACATGGTTTAAACACTTTTGCAACACACAACAACCGTGCTTATGAGTTGCAACAATATATAAGTCCTCAATTATAGAATCGTAAATGAATTGACATTCCTGTGGGTTATATTTGTTTAAAATCTTTTGAATCACATGGTTACCATTCAAATCCTTAATGAGTTTGATAATGAACGGCTTCAAACCATTAATCAACAAATTCAACTGATATGGCAAGGTGAGATTATCAATAATCTTCTGCAAAGCTCTAGTCCCATGTTGGTTGATCGAAATCTGAAATAAATTGTATTGTAAAATTTCCAAACAGCGGTTCAAATTGGATTGACTGCAGTATCCAATTAACTTCTGAATCAAGTAATTGCCAAACGGATCAATTATCAACTCATAAAGATAAGGATTAATTTGCTCGAATATGATCTCAAAATTGGCCTGTCTAGTTTGGAAATTGGGAATCAAATTTTCATCAATCTTCTTCTGCAAAAAACGGCAACCGTATTGATCCTTGGACAATTTTAAGATTTCCGTCTTCAATTGGATCAATGGAATCTTATTAATCGATGCAAGATACTCCTTATCAATCTTAGCTGGAGCAGGAGTAGTAGACGTAGACGAGGCAGTTGAAACATTACCTATACCTGGAACTGGAGATGTTGACATCGACTTGACTGCTGTTTCATCTTCATGAGAAGAAGGGACAGCTTCAGTGGAATTTGGTTTTGCGATCAGACTGTTAGAGCCATCTATCGTGAAGTTAGGCAAGTTCAAATTGTGGTTTAACTTATTAGAAGAATCCCACAATCCAGACTTGCTCACAGAATTGTTAATGCCATTTGCTGAAGGAGGGCTGATGAAATTGATATTCTGCTGGAAAATGCTAGACGAAATCGAGTTTGATTTGCCGTGATTCAAGAATGGTGTGGACTGGGTATTATTTACAGCATTAACCTTCGATCCACTGGTTGATCTCATAGAACCGCTGCCATTGGACAAGTAACCAGTATTATTGACATGGTTTGGAGGCGTGGTTGGTTCAATGATGGAATTGATCGAGTTGACCGATAGATTGTGGTTGTGGGACATCTTCGCGCTTTCTGCAAACTCAGTCCGAGTGTAGACTGTTGCGTGCGGATTTAAACAAAGATGTTGTAGTTAAAAGTAGACTGAAAGCGCTATTGCACACGGTAGAGTAGAAGGCACGTGATCTCTGTAGAGCGGATCAAGCAAAATAATATTTTGGGATATTATTTTTTTTTTCCTAGCACGATGGGTTTTTCTGCTGAGGGGGAGAAACCTGTACTAACAGATCAGACAAAGAATCTCAGACAAAAAGCACTGAGTTTTTTAAGATTCGAGATTTGTAATTGGACGGGAACAAATGGTGATTCACACAATCAATATATGAAACACCACAGCAATCAGCACAGTGCCGTATATGGTAGCTGTTTATATGAATGTCAGCGAGGGCTGTGTAGATGAACAGGAATAGCAGCCGTAGTACTGGCAGCACCAGTAGCAGTAGTAGGTGTAGTTGAAAAGCAGCAGTAAATCAGCAATTGCACCAGCTGTGTAACCCCTTGAAAATTGAAGCTGTGTGTGGTAATCTCAGCACTGTGTAACGCCGCTAGTAAGATAAAAGTTATACTAGGCGGTAGCAAATAGAAGAGAGCCACTGAAAGTAAGAAGAAATGGATTGAAAATACAAATTTAAACAGTGGAAATTGAGCTATTAATATATATACCGGTATGCTATTCACAGTAGAGGTTAAGATATGTGTAGCAAAAGTGCGTGTCTGACTTGCATTTTTACACTTTAGCGCCCTTTGTATCACGTGCGGAAATCCCAGCGTCTGAGCCCGCAATCCGGGTGCTATTAATAGGAACGGTAGCCGGAGAGTGTGTGTTGATTGCACATAGACGCAGAGTGATACAGTGGGCCGCCAGTTGTGTATGGGTATCATGGAAAGGATACATCTGTGAGGCCACTCACAACCTGCAAAAAGCGGTTGGTGGAAAACCTGACAAAAACAGCCCGAAAAAAAGAAATGAGCAATAAAACAGCTGTGTACAGTGCCCACCGTTGTAACAGGAAAATGTTGAGAGGAAGGAGATAATGAGGATGGTGTTAAATTGCCTGTAATGGGCGCTCGTATCCAGGATCGGTTGCCCCGAGTTGTGAGATGATGTGAAACATGGTACAACCAACTTGAAACAACCAAACACCTGTAGAAAACCGTGTCCAGAGGTGACACTCTGTAGAATAGGAGAAGGAGGCACATACAATGATATCATACGAAGCTTATATAAGGCACACAAACAAACACTAATTAGCCGGAAACACACAATTGCACGACTATGTGACTTTCTTCTTGTGCACCTCCTTAATCGTGTACAAATGGACTAACAGCCATCCGGGCAACCCTTGCTCAACAACACACACAATACTGTATAGAAAGGGCGGGCGGTTCACCCACGACGGATCGTCTATGAGCGACAGTGGCTGTTTACTGGCCGCCCATCGGACGGGAAACTACACTAGGAAATATCCGGTATGGATTATATACAGTATGAAAACCAGGAGGCATGGTTAACATGAGCGGTGTTAAGTATGAGGTACGTGAAGAATGGGCTATGTTAAGTATGAGGAGAGTGAAGTATAGTAGCGTTAACTATGTAGCACGTTAACTATGTAGCATATTAATAATGCTAGGCCAACTTAATGGTAAACTGCAAAATGCGGCAACATGCAAATCAACTTTCTCCGTCTTTGGCTGCCAATTTAAGAGAGGTTTAGGAGATAAATGAAATGTCGCACTTGCCTGCTTTGGCAATTTTTGTCTTTTTACATTTTTAATGCAACTTTTTGCAATTTGTTTCAGAAAAATAAAATACGAGCATCAGGTGCGAACTGTCACTTGATCGAACCTGTAGCAGCCCTAACTTCGTACAGCCTACACCACCAAACCCAGCGTGTATGCAACACTGCGCGGAACTATATATGCCTGATTACACCACGGTAATAACCCCATATGCTATCCCTTTGGCCAGGCGTGTCCCACTGCGAAACAGCAAAAAACGTTCGAGACTTCACAGGTTAGATTTTATTATTTGTTCTCTGTTGCTGACCCGAACATTTTGCTGGAGTCAATCCGATCCTGTGTACAAGCACAACCCCTGTTTATGTAATCCGCTCTACCCCTTTCCCGATCTCCATAGTGGGTTTTTGTTGTCTACGACTTTATTGTGCATTGTGTTTCCCGGCGGCCGCCAAACAGCCCCGACAACTACGCTATCCCTGCGGGCCTCTACAACACGGTGGATCACTGTGTTTTAGGTGTGTATTTTTGTGTTGATCGTTTCATCTGATTTTTCTCAGTGAATTCTTTTTTTCCGTAATGGTCTGGATTCCAACATTCGGCTATTACTCCTACACACTGTACCGGTTTGCCCTAACGTACCGGTTCAACACCTCGATTGTAAATACAAACTCTCCAACCTGCTCTTTCAACTTGTTAACCTGCAAACACGCCTTGATCCGTCTCGCTAGCCGCCGGGTCTGTCGATCGGCTACTAATTTCCGGCGTTTGGCCTGTTCAGCGCTATCGGGAAACTCGCTCACCATGAATCCGGGGGGAGACGCCAACTTGTCGTAAATCTGGCTGATCTGGTCTTCGTAGTCCTCGTCGCCCTCGGAGCTCGATTCTTCGTGTTCGTCGTTGCCGTTGGTGTTGTTGACAACCTGGTAGAATTTACGAATGTTGGCCTCTTCATTCTTGGAGAGCCCTATACGTCGTTCGTAGGTGTTGCCATTGGCGCTTTTGACGTAGGTGACATTTTTCTTCTTGATCCAGATGGGGTTCCGCTTGAAATCGCCCAATTTCCAATCGATCTCGTGGATCGGGTTGATGGTAAGACTGATTTTGAACTCGGCATCGCTGGCCATCTTCTTCTCGTAGTAGCGGGTGATCAACTGGATCCGCATGAGTTTGGTTCGGGGCTGGTGTTCCTCTATGTACATATTCAACTCGCTGTTGTGTTTGGCGGGCACACTGGAGCTTAGAATGATCTCTTCATCCTGCGAGTCCTCCACCACCTCGTCTGTTTTGGTGGGAGAAGAGTTTATCTCCAGTTCCTTGCGCGGAGAAGAGCTGTACTGCGTGGACATGATGTGGCAGTTGGCATCTTCGGGTTTGACCTGTTTCTTGGGCGATACGAAGGGTTGTTTCGTCGTACTGTGCGGTTTGAGTGGTGATATCCGCACTGACGCGATCTTCACTGGAGAAGACACCAACTCCAGATCATCATCCGAATACTGCGTCGGCAACATGCGGAAATCAGGCACTTCCTGACTAAGTTTGATCTTCTTTGGTGGCGGCGGTGGAGCAGCGATCTCTGCCACCTTGTCGTATAGCGACTGGCTGCGTCGTATATCCGTCTCGGGCCTACCATCGTCGGACTTATCCAAAAACGACTTGCTTTTCGGCACCAACCCTATATTCCGAATGTGCGATACCTGTAGCGGTCTGTGGCTCTTGACAGTATCGCCAGCAGCCCCTCTCTTCAACCTGTCATTCTCGAACCGCAACTTGGAACATAGCTTGACCACACTGTTCAACTCGAAGCGCGCCGTGGACAATTCCACGCGCAACTGCTTGTTTTCTTCGCGCAACTGGGCGATTTCCGCACCCACATCGTCCTCTATCAATTTGGTGATGCTTTCTACTGTGTGGGCAGACACCATCGTACGCGTACGCTGTATCTTCTACAATACCGTGCTGGTGCTACGGAACCGTCTACCTTTATAAACAATTGCACTTTTGCCGCAAAAAAATCTACCGCGTGTCTGTCTGCACACGCCGCACCAACTGCACCTTCTGCTCTACACCCAGTTGGTACCCTCTAGTAGGACCTCTGGCGCCTGCCCAAGTAGTAGCCCACAATTATCAACAAACCTGCACATAACTTTTCGCACGCTAACATTTTTTCGCACACTATCCGAAAAATTTTAGATGTGCCATAAACAAGGCTGTAGCCACACAGTTGTAGCCAGAAACACCCATAGACGCTGGCTGTAGAGACAACCAGCCGCAGGTAACACTCCACAAGTACCCGGACCACCCATACATCCACTCATTTCACCAATTACACCCGCAAAAGGCCCCGATATTCCCACATACACTGCGAAATGTTTGGATCAGCAAACTCAGCATCCACGCCATCATTCGCTGGTTTCGGCACCGGTGCCGCCAATAACACGGCATCCAGCGGCGGATTGTTTGGAAGCAAGCCCGCCGCCCCCGCCAACGGAATAAGCGGAAGTGGGGGTCTTTTTGGCTCCTCCAACACCGCTCCTGCTGCCCCCGCTACCGGAGGATTGTTCGGTAACACCGCAAATGCAAACACTGCCACCACCAACACGGGCGGTTTGTTTGGCTCCTCCAACACCGCCGGTCCCACTGCCACTGGTGGCAGTCTTTTTGGGGGCGCCGCCACCACAAATACGGCGCCTAATTCCTCCACCGGAGGCCTATTTGGTAGCAAGCCTGCTGCCCCCACCAACACCACCGGTGGGGGGCTTTTTGGCAGTAAACCGGCTGCATCGACGACTGGTGGTGGTTTATTTGGCAATACTGCTGCTAATAATAACGCTGCTGGCACCCCTGCTACGGGAGGTCTTTTCGGAAACGCATCGGCATCGGGAACTACCGGCACTACGGGCGGTCTTTTTGGCGCCAAACCCGCCACCACCGGTACCGGCTTGTTTGGTGCATCTAATACAACTGCTCCTGCTGCTTCTGGCGGTCTTTTTGGCGGTAGCAGTGCGGCTCCTACCGCAACTACTGGTGGTCTTTTTGGAAGCAACAATGCCACTTCCGGTACTACCGGTGGTCTCTTTGGAAATAGCGCCACCAACACAAACACAGGCGGTCTTTTTGGCTCCAGTAATACAAACAACGCATCTGGTGGTTTGTTTGGGTCGTCGCAGCAGCAAACGCAGCAGCAGCAGCAGCCACAACTCACAGCCATGACCAGGGTCGGGGATTTACCTCCGGCAATCAAACAACAGCTAGAGGAATTCGACAAGTACATCAACACTCAGAGCTTAATATCCACCACTTTGCAGTCCGACTACTCCAAGCATGACGCCCTCATTAACTCCATACCGAAAGATATAAACTACTTGCACAATAAGATAATATCAACCAAACAGGCACTCAAATTCGATAACAACCAGTTGAAATACCTCAAAGAATTGAATAATGAGCTCACAGACGACATCTCCAAGATAATGCAGTTGATATTGCAGTTGTCGACCCCAGGCACAAAACTCTCTTCATCGTTCCAGTTGAACGAGTTTTTCGTTAAGAAGATCAAGAAATACCACGAAATTATCAACCAGTATGAGTCTTTAGCTAGCGAATTAAACCAGATCTTAACGGGATTGGAAAGGCTGTGCATTGAAGGGTTCGGCAACTTGTTCAACATTGTCGAGGTCATAAAATCACAGTACGGGTTGTTCATGGAGCTTTGCGAAATAATGGCCCAATTGCATAATGAAGTCAACAAGGTGGTGAGAAAGTAGCCGTCATTTGTATTATACTTACATAGAACTAGTGTACACATATTTACATCGAGTATTAAACTAATCGTAGTCTAAATCGCCGTAACTCTCATTGACTCGTGATTCAAGTTTCTTGTACTTGCTTTCGTTCTGTTTGCGAAGCGCTAACTCCTCAAACCCATTAGATCTGTCTATACCATCCCATAGAATACCTGGCTTTATGTCAAAACGATTGGGAGGTACCATACCTTTACTATACACGTACAGGGACGCCAAAGTGTCATGGTTTGTCTCGATTACGTCATCTTGGAAAATATTAAGAGGGTCTTCAAATTTGTCACTGATGATCGACCTGTTATCCTTTACGCTCAATTCCTGCTGGATTTGCTCCTCTGTTGATGTTCTTATCTCTTCAAACTTTCTCTCGTTTTCTTTAGCCTTTTGTGCCTCTTCATGCTGTAGTTTTCTCGCATTGATATCGATAATTCTACCCAGAGAGTCACGGTACACGGTTTCTTGTTGTCCTTGCTCTTCCTGTTTCGGTACTGCTGTATTGGGCGCCTTAACAACTTCATTACCGTTGTCTATTCTCTTGAATCCTTTAAACTGACTGGAGCTTTTTATATCTACCTTTACAGGACCATCATCACCAGCGGCAAGCTCCTCTAGTTCCTCTCGGTTTATTTCTATATCATCGTCTTTAACAGTAGAGTTCCAACTCAAACTGTTGGATACTACTATATTATTGGTAGACTTTCTTTGTTTCTTATCCTTTTTAGACTTTTTCTTATTAGAACTATCATTTGTATTACCCCCCGATAGATACTTTGATAGGTAATCTGCCCTAGAGCTCATGTGGTTTTTCTGGTGTCTATGTGCTGATATGATGGTGAAATAAAACAGAAAAAATTGTGTATGAGATTGACGCGCTACCATGTTTGGATGGTTTCTACAGAGATAAGATATCTACCACTAGGAGGAAACATATACTATAATATTTCACTTCAAGCCAAATCAGGAATACTTCTATACCATTCCAGAATCATTAATTCTTTAAACGAGATTCGGCTGATATCATCAATATTTAGCATCTTCATTATGTAAGGTTCAATGGCTAGCACCTTCTTCAAATTATCAGGATCATATTTAACTGAAGAAAGCAAGTCCTCAAAGGCAAGTAAAACCCCATCTACCAAGAATGTGCAGTATCTATCGTCAGTTGCATTGCACCTTTGCCATGGCTCTTGGTTGCCATTTATTATGTTGTATAACAAAACACCCAACGAGAACATATCTTTTGCTGAACCAATGTTACAGTAGTTGTTTTCATTAACAAAATCCGACTGTCTCTTTTGAATGAAGTACCCATCAGTTCCAACAGAAATCAACTTTGGGGTGATTCTGCTGTCAATTCTCATGGTCATTTCGTAGGAGAAGCCGAAGTCAATTATTCTGATTTCATTGGTTTGCATATTAATGAGGATATTTTCAGGTTTAATATCGTTGTGACATATGTTGTATCTAGTATGGAGATGCTCTAGCTGTTCCGTAATTTTCTTGAAAACACCCAAGCAGTATGTTTTATCAAGAAATTGTGGATAATCTTGTATGGCATAGTCCAAAGCAGTGCTATCGAAATACTCCTGGACAATCATCACCTCATTTGGCTGAGTTAATGATACCAATAAATCGATGCTGGGAACAAACATATTTGGGTCTAACGACCTGGAAATATAATACTCCTCAAATACAGCATTAAATGATATACCTTGTTGAACTTCCAAGTCAAAATATTTGATAACAAATTGACGCAGTTTTATACTTGAATTGGTGAACCGATAAACAGTACCGTACGAGCCATAACCAAGAACCTCTGTTGGAATGCCGTAAAGTTTTATTAGGTTCTTATTATCAAAGTATATTTTAGACCTTACTACTTTTTCAATATAGTCAATCAACTGTTCCCTTGAAAGTCTCATATTAAGATTTTCTCTTCCAGGAATAACGGATTGAAAGGAGGCTAAATGGTGAATCAAGCTGTCTTGATTAACATTCTCCAAACAAAGCTTTCCCTTTCTGCCATTTTCTCTAGCAAGGTTCTGAAACGGCAATTGAAGTGATGAAGAGCCTTGTTCAAGTTCAAAAGCAGTTGGATATGTCCAATTAGTATCAACTGAGCTGGATGTGACCTTGGTATTGAAACAATGGGCAGCAGATGCCACGGAGCAGAAGGTAGCCATCTTATGAAAACAAGTGACTGGTAAGTAAATAGAATAATTGGAGTCAGAGATCGGAGTCAGAGCTATTTATATTTGCAATCACCTTTAGAATAACAAACTAAGGCATTTTTTGCAATTTCTGGCAACTACAAAACAAATTTGCAACTATTTAGCGCGCATTAAATTTTTCAGCAACTATATTATGTTTATATTCTAATTGATAGCAAAATATTTTGAAGAATAAAAATAGAAAAACAAACAATTGATTATTGTAAGTTGTAAATAGATATACTATATAAAAAAAGCAGAATAGCTTTTGTAGTAATAACAAAAAGTGAATGGAAAAAATTAAAATAACAAATGGAATATGACTTTCGTAAATTCATACAGCTTTTCTTTTTAACAACATCTATTTCTTGTGGATGAAGTTCAAGTAAGAATCGTAATTAAAGTTACCAAATTTGTAATCAATATCTAATAACAATTTGATTGCATCTTGAGATTTGTAGACATACTCAGCAGGAATCTTGACTAATGCCTCTTCAAGCTGCTTGTTTCCGGTTGAAGTAGTACCAGATAATTCAGCCTTAGATAAATACAACACTCTGTCATTCTTGGCCTGGCTATTGTACACCTGATCATTTGATAAGTTGTAAACACCAGGGTAACCACTGATTCCCTTGAAGTTGGATTCCTTGGTTGAAGGAGGAGTTAATGGGAACAAGTTTTGCAAAAGTTCGTAAGAAGCTAAAGTAAAACCGAACTGTGGGGAAGATCTGAACACTCTAGCTAAAGATCCCTTGAAAAATGCACCAAGACCCTCTTCTTTCAATATGACACGGGCAGCGTGAGCAATGTTACGATACTTAACATCATGCTTCTTACCTTCCACCTGCAATCTAGTCTTTATAACATCTGCTGGAGTAGTGAAGAAAGCAGATGGAGCACCGGCTAATGCACCACTGACCAATAACTGCCAAGAACTCAAACGTTTGTTCTTGTTAGTTGAGTTTGGATCAAATCCAAATAAGTACTTCTTCAAATTGGCATACGTAGGGAAGTAGATAGCGGAAAAGGGGACATCTCTCAACAAACAAGCACTGGCACCCTTGTAAAGACCCTTCAAACCTAATTGCCTTACAATGGAAGAAGCAGTAAGTTGTTTATGAGGGATTTCTCCAGCAACCTTTTTGGTATTACCTTGCATTTGCAATCTAATTTTCACAATTTCCAAAGGATTGGTGAAAATAACTTGACATGCACCTGCAGACATACCGGCAGCGATTTCCCAATTCATAGTGATTTTACCAGTCTTTTCGTCAGTACCAATCTTACGAACCAAATCATTAACTGTCAATTTGATAGCTTTTTCAGGAGCAACACCTACCAATTGAGCACCCAAACCACTGTAAAGACCCTTAAATCCTTCATGGGCCACAATCTTTTTGAAACAGTCGAAGGAGTTATTGTAGTATGACTTGTGTTTTTGGGCTTGCATTCTGGTTTTCACTAAATCGATGGGGTAAACGACAGTAGCACCAATACATCCAGCAATCGAACCCAAGAAGAATGAGTACAACGAATCATATATTGGCCACAATGAAAAGTTATCGTCACTCAACTTTGTGGAATGCTTAGATTTTGGATGATCGAAAATGGAATATAAGCTCGACAAGTTGTTGTTGAAGTTGGGGTTCAAAAATGAAATTAACTCACGTCTTGGAATGTTATCGTCGGATTTTTGGTTGATTAAATAGTACAACAAATCAATCTCATAAATGGAGATTGGCTTAAAGTTGGAACTTTTTAACAAATGATCGTTCAAGTGATTATACAAGTCTAACTTGTTAATCGAAATGTCCTTCTTATCCTTTGATGTTGGAGGGGTATTGGCAATAACTTCGTTGATAAGATCAACCTTATTCAAAGTGTCATAGACGAACAACAAGTTTGACAAGTTGAACTCCTTGATGGTTTCGTTGTTTTCATCTTGGAAAAACCCGCTGATGTTCTTCAAGTTCTGCTTCAATTTGGATGACAACTTATGGTTCAAGTTGGTAGACAACAAATCAATGAGCTGCTGTTCGTTGATGGTTCTCTTTTTGGAAGCCAAGATTTCAAAGTTGCCGATCAACTTGGTCACGGGCAAATAGTTGATCAAGGTGATGAAATCATTGAAGTTGATGGTGCCATTTGGTTCAAAGAACTTTGGAAAGTAGGTCCAGTTCAATTTTATCAAGTTTTGCTGGTAGTTCGAGTCGATCGATCTGTTCAACTTGTTCAAGATGTCGATGCACTCGTTGTAGCTGATCTTCTTGGAGCCCGGTGTTTCGCCGGAGCTCAAAAAGTTGTAGATCAACTTGAACTCCCCGTCGATTGAAGTCAAGGTGTCGATAAACGAGACCCAGTCCTGCTCGTTGACAAACCCCTTTCTGTCCTTGTCGGCCAAAAGATACAACAAGGAGAAGGTGGGTTTGGGTATATCGGTCTGGAACGGAGATATCAAGTTGACGAAATCGGGCAACGTGATGATTTTCTGGTTGTTGGCACCAACGGTAGCAAACTGATCAAAGATCTCTTTAGCCTTGATTTCGGTAGCCATTGTGGAGTGGTGCAGGGTGGTATCTGGAAAACCCCCAAAAAATGTCTATAGTCTATAAAGCGCTCCCGGATGACTCAAAGGAACAGGAACAAAAAAGTAGGCTACGCGGTCACCAACAGATACGGGGAAAACTGGCAGGCAGCAGCGCAGATAGCAAGGAACAAATGCAGACGGGCGGGTCTGGAAAACACTGGGCAGGTGGCTAGCGACAGTTGTACGACCTATTCTCGGAAATGCCTGGCAAAGTTTCTTTTTCGCCAGAATAGCCTTTTCCTTATATTATATTATCCGTTGGTGGGGTACGGTATGTTGAAAAATTTTTTTGTGGTTGTTTTGTGCCAGCAAAAGAAACGTCCCGCAATCGGCTCCTGTATATAAGCCAGCGGTAGCGGGTACACACCGAGACGGGAAAGGCGCCGGAAAGCAGCAGCAGGAGGCACCAACAGCAAAAACGGCGCTGGATACGGCGCGCGTGCGGGCGGGACTGTGCGGGGGACCGGTTCGGGGATAAACACCGCAGAAGTCGGCTCGGCAAGGGCAGCAGAAACAAAAATGAGTCAGATGACTATCTCTGTTATCGGGGACGTGTTTGGTAGCGCACAAACACCCAGACGGCAGGACGCGGGTGGGGGCAGGCGGGGGTGGGTGCGGAACAGGCAGCCACTGGGACAATATCGAGGACTATACCACGGGAAAACAGGTGTAGTATGGCTGGCACCACCGTGAGTGATTTTGGGTGATTTCCAGGTGTATTTATACGCTCGGCTGAGAGGGACTTTTTCTGGCCAGGAAGGTATACGCTTCGGGGGACTGCGACGGTGCAAACAGGAGCAAGCGGCGGGGGTCTTGCGAAACAGGCGGACAGAGCAGGAGACAGTGCGCCGGAGGAGGTGTGGAGCAGACAGAAAGCGTCCAAAACGGACGGGCCTGGAATTGGCCAGTATATATACACACGAGGAATCTCAGGAGCCAGGCTCCGGATTTTAACATATGTGAAAAATTCGTGAGTCGCCCCAGGCGAGAGCCAGGATTCCCGCTACAGGCGGCTCATTTTCGGAGAGAAACTCGGGCTGGGCCGCCGCGGCGCGTGTGTCTACGGTGTGGGCGCTGCTGGCGGCGTACAGCGGCAGACGGCCCCCGGTTTGCCGTGGTGGGAGCCCTTTCTTAGTGCCGGACTTGTAGCATTTCTCACAAGACTCAAAAAAAGGTCGCACTGGCTTTAGGGCAATTCCATTCATCCGTGGTACATGCCAAACGGTGCGCTGGAGATACAGAGCAGAGGCCTACACCGCCCGCTACCAGCCCATACTCGGCGCGGTGCAGCACCCTGGCCGGGGCCAGTTGCTTAACCGGGGTGGGTTTTTCCATTGTATGGGGTAATTGCGTCGGTAGAAAACACCAGACGCTTTTTTACTCACTGCCATAGCGACGCTTTTGATTGGCTGCTGGCTCTACGGTGCTCGGTCTGGGGCAGTCACGGTGCGTAGTTGTACGGAACACACTGGCTCCTCCCCAGCTGGCTTAACGTAACCCATGGTGTGTCTAAGGGGACATTTTATGGGGTGGGGGAGGGGTAGTGGTAGACCCATCGGCTAAATCAGGAAGAGACGGGCTGTGTGCAGGAGGCACTGTCACGGAAAAAAAGCAAAATGTCTCTATTTTTTATGGGGTAGGACCCGTCTCTGGCTACACGGCCAGTGCCAGCTTCCATGCCGTCACGGGTGCCGCTCTTGCGCGTGCGAGGCGGTCCAGGACACCGCCGGCAGAATGTCGCTGTCTGGAAACAAATAGCTGTCCCGTAGCTCCGCCGCCGTAAATCCATCTGGCTCGGATTTTACCACCGTAACGGCTGTTCTGTTTAGTGTAGACTTTTTTTTTCACAGATGTCACCCCCTCACGACATTTTGGGCGGCTGCCAAAAATGGCTCATCACTTTTAGGATTTAAGCAATTTTATGGGGTAAATGATGCATTACTGGTTACAAACTAGAGCTGGTGGTCCATGTCTATATCTGATTTGGCAGGCGCCGGCGCGTTCTCTTTGTTGACTTGGGCGTGTCCCGATTCGGCCTCGGAATCGATAACGATCAACGCCTCCTCTTCCGCGTTTGTCTGGTCGACTTCACTATCGTCTTCTATTGCACCGTCTTCGTCGTGGACGGAGATCGAAAGTAGAGCCTCTTCAAGCGTTTTATTGTCGGTGGTGAAAAACTGCTTCAACTGCGCCGAGATCGCGATCTCGCACTCCTTCAGGAACGCCTCTTCCTCGATGTACACAAACGTGAGCTGTTTTCGGGGGTCTTTCGATAGCTGCAATACCCCCAGCTGTAGCGTATCAAAGTCGATGTAATCTACGTTGAAATCAACGACTTTCCTTTCTCCCGTGAAGAAGCAGGTAACATGGACCCAATCGTTGCCGTCTTCGTCGCCAGTACGTTTCTTGGACTTGTAGAAATACTCAATGTCGGACACTATCACACCCGTCAAAATGTACTTCCTGGGCATGTCAGCGTCAGCGACACCACTGGCGGAAATGTGTCGGAGGATTTGGTCGCAGTTCTTGATGTCGTACTGCAAGTTTTTGGAACTCAACGAGTGCAATTCGTTTGTCATAGCGGCCGCTGCGCGCAGCACCTCGTCCGTGAGGTTGGTTAGATCATACACCACTTCCTCGCTGCCGTCTGCCGTCGACAAAAATTCCAATGCATTGTTCAATATTTTCTTGATTGGCTTGCCCTCAAACGAGTTGAAGTTCATGATGCCCTGGGTGAGAGTGATGCGCTGTTTGACCAATTCGTTCTTGTTTGCTTTCATCTCGTAGATGTATTTGATATACTTCTCGCTGAAAATCTCGGGATAGAGGAACTCGTCGACCTTGAATGACTGCGTCTGGAACGCATCCTCGTAGTGCAATAGCTGGAATGTCAACACGTTAGAAACATCCATAAACCTCACATCGCCGATATTCAGCAGCTCGCTGGAGTCTTCGTTCCAGAACATGTAGCTCAACGTGCTGAATAAATCGTGGCCCCGTGAGTCGTAGTCGATGGGGATGATCGAGATTCCGCTCACCTCCTCCTCGTTGGTGCTGCCTATTGTTGAGCTAAAGAGACTGCCCAATTTGGGCTCGTGCTCAAACACTTTCGCGTACTCCGCATCCAACACACTGTAAAACCGCTTTATAAGCTCTTCCACATCGTCGATTCTCTCGTTGGTGATGTCAAGGCTGAATTGCAAAGGCAACTGGTTCAACAAAAGCTGCGCTGACATGTAAGCTCTCCTGCTGTGCTCAGGAAGCAAAAACGCAAACATGCGCTGGACTTCTAGCACAAACCGGAAAGATAAGCTCGTATCGTCCAGCAGCAGGTACTTTTCCGGTATTTCCACGGTGAGATCGCTGTTGTGCTGGAACCAGCTCTCGGAGTAGCCGTAGTCAAACTGGGTCAACTTGTCGGAGAGAAAACGCAGTTTAAACTCGTCGTACTGCGACAATATCACAAGCAACGGAATAATGTAGTTTTCAAGATACATCGCCCGCTGGTTCAAGATGACCGGCGGGAACTTGTCTATACGCACATGGTTCTGGACCTTTTCGTAGATGGAATCGTCATCATCATCGTCGTCGTCATCGTTTCCGGGTGAGCGGAGATTAACATTCTCGGCCGAGTTCGTGTCAATGTCCTCTATGAACAGCCTCTTGTTCTGGAGCAACGTGTTGGCGTAGGCTGACGGCTGTGGAGCAGGACGCAGCAAGTCGGACTTGCTGTTCTGTTTCAATTGCGCAATATTGGGGATATCCTCGGGGTTCAGGATATCGACACTGTCTGTGTAGGGCACCAACTGGTTCTGGCTGTTTTCGCCCGATTCGACTGGGGGTACGTTATCGCCGATGATACCCTCCTGTTCTATGGCTATGGGCTCATCAAAAAGGTACGCGATGGCGGTTTCAAGGTCGTTTTTGGATTCTTTCAACGCGGTGATGCAGTCCGCGCGGGCGAAGCCCATCTCCATCAAGCGGGAGATGTTGGATTCGTCCATTTTTGCCTGTGATTGGAGCGGTGCCACCGTACGGGCCGGGTGTGGCTACTGGTGAAGTGGGATTTGATGTGGGCTGTGTGCAGGACGCCCACATGGTAGCGCCAGAAATCGGCCCGAGCCGTTTACCACGCCGTTCTAGCACAAATCAGCAGGGCACCATGGCCGCAGCACGATACAGCGTGTTATGCAGGCAGGCGGCGGCATCTGGAGAAGTCACGAGGCCGAAATCACGTGCTGGTGTTGGTTCAGCGCCGTTTGCGGCGTAAAAACGCCGGCGCTACGCCCAAAACAGCAGAAAACGCCGCTTTTGCGGTGCCTGCTACGCCACAACTCTGCTCCACTCCCAAACTGCTTCTACAGGCGCTAACAGGCGGTTCTGCACACGCCCTGGTCCCGACCCTGGGCCGGATCCACCAGATGGTGCCTATCGCTATATGCAGGCCAGATGCCCTGACCCGAAATTAAAATTTTTCGGTGAGTAATCTCCACCACCAGGCCATCTTGCTCTTTCAAGGTTAGCTATTCGATTAGTTGATGAAATTGGTGTTTCGAGGCATACATACAGTCATATCCCGGAGCCGCATCTCACCAGCCGCCAAACTCGCATCGATTTTAGTAACGAAACAACCCGTCTACCACTACCACACTGCAGCCATGTCAGTTGATTCCATCACTGCTAGCTTGACCAAATTGGGCTTGACCCAGCCAAAAGTGGCTATTCCGGCTTCTTTCCCGGAAAGAAACGTCATCGACGTGTTCAGAAACTACATTGCCGAGGAATTGCACAGATTGACGGACATTGACTTGACGCTTATCTACAACGCCTTGAACACCCCGGCCACTTTGGATAAGGGTGATTTAATCTTGCCTTTGCCTCAGTTAAAGTTGAAGGGAAACCCCAAGGAAAAGGCCGAGGAGATCTCTGCCAACTTTTCCAAGGGCAAGTACGTTGAGGAAATCAAGCCTCAGGGCGTGTTTTTGCAGTTCTACTTTAACCAGTTGACCTTGTTGAATTTGACCATCAACGATACTTTGGTCAACAAGACCGCATTCGGCTCCTTGCCTATTGGGGAAGACAAACTGGTGGTGGTTGAATTCTCTTCGCCCAACATCGCCAAGCCTTTCCACGCTGGGCACTTGAGATCCACCATCATTGGTGGTTTCTTGAGTAACCTTTACGAGAAGGCGGGCTACAAAGTGACCAGAATCAACTACCTCGGTGACTGGGGTAAGCAGTTTGGTATTTTGGCCGTTGGTTTCGACAGATACGGTAGCGAAGAGCAGTTGGAAAAGGATCCTATCAACCACTTGTTCGAAGTCTACGTCAAGATCAACAAGGACATTACTGAGGAAGGCGAAGACAGCCCCACCAACGAGGCTGCCAAGGCCTACTTCAGAAGAATGGAAGACGGAGACGAGGAAGCCTTGAAGGTGTGGTCCAGATTCAGAAAATTGTCTATTGACAAGTACATTGACACCTACAAGCGTCTTAACATCACGTACGACGTGTACAGTGGTGAGTCGCAGGTGTCGCAGGAGTCAATGAAGGATGTGGTCAAGTTGTTTGAGGAGAAGGGCTTGATCCATGTGGACAGAGGCGCCAAGTTGATTGACTTGACCAAGTTCAACAAGAAGTTGGGCAAGTGTTTGATTGAAAAGTCCGACGGTACTTCGCTCTACTTGACCAGAGATGTGGGTGAAGCCATGAAGAGATACAACAAGTACCAGTTTGACAAGATGATCTACGTGATTGCTTCGCAGCAAGACTTGCACTGTCAGCAGTTCTTTGAGATCTTGAAGCAAATGGGCTTGGATTGGTCCAGCAAGTTGGAGCACGTCAACTTCGGTATGGTGCTAGGCATGTCCACCAGAAAGGGTACGGTCGTGTTCTTGGACAACATCTTGCAGGAAACCAAGGAGAAGATGCACGAAGTCATGAAGAAGAACGAAGCCAAATACGCTCAGATTGAGGACCCCGACAAGATTGCCGACTTGATCGGTATCAGTGCGGTGATGATCCAGGATATGCAGTCCAAGAGAATTAACAACTACGAGTTCAAGTGGGACAGAATGACCTCCTTTGAAGGTGACACGGGTCCATACTTGCAGTACGCCCACTCCAGATTGAGTTCCGTGCAGAGAAAGTCTGAGATTGACGTATCCGAGTTGGTCAAGGCCGACTTGAGTTTGTTGCAGGAGCCATGTGCCATCAACTTGGTCAGAACCATCGCCCAGTACCCAGACATCATCAAGAAGGCCTTGAAGACCCACGAGCCATCCACCGTGGTCACCTACTTGTTCAACTTGACCCACATTGTGTCGCAGTGTTACGACATCTTATGGGTGGCCGGGCAGGAGAAGGAGTTGGCCTTGGCCAGATTGGCATTGTATGCCAGTGCCAAGCAAGTCCTTTACAACGGTATGACGTTGTTGGGCTTGACCCCTGTTGATAGAATGTAGAGCATGTACAATAGAATACAGTAAGATACAAGAGACCGTGTAGTTTATGGGTGGTGCTCAGTTTTCGCAGTAATTAATGTGGCTTAGAGAAAGAGCCAGTGCTTAGTTTGTGAAGCACGATAGCCAGTGCCATTTAACTGCCACGCTAACATATGTGCGTGACGAAGCTGTATAAAACGAGTCTGTATGCTACCTTCAATCTCGTAAAAGTGCCACCTCACTGGCGGTGGTGCAAACCGCCCTTTCCACAAAATTAACTATAGACTTTCCCTTATTTTTCACAGGACGGTTGCTAAAAAGTCTTGGTGACCATTTGCAATATACCGTCATACCATCAAAAATGCAGCTGTGGACTACAAAATGCTACAGTCTATGACTACACCGCCCGTGGTTCCCTACACCACAGCGACCTATACCACGCAAAGTACGCAGGCCGTACCGTGGGCCATTTCTGTGCCCGTCGCACTCGCTATTTTCAGTTCCGCGTAGCGACCAATCGTAGCGACCCATTTGTCAGTGCGCGCCCCCACGCCCGCTACGCTACCGAGAGTCCCCAGTAAACGTTTCCTGCCCACCACGCTAACACGGCCGAAACGGCCCGGTGGCAGGAACAACCCGCATGACCGGGACTCACAAAGCAGCCCTTACTGGGGCCAGCCCGGCAGCCTGTGTCGCGTGTCGCAAAACGGCCGGCTCCTCCAAAATGTCTCATCCCTTGTTTGCTCTGGAATTGTCACTAATTGTGATTTGTAGCACTCTGACGCTCTTCGCTAATCTGCCACCACCTTTTCTTTCTGTTGCATTTTGTTTTACTGTCTTGATCGACTTTGCTGTAACTATGTTGTCCAGTCTCAGAACCGCTCCCCGTGCCACACGGGCCTTTTCCGCCATTGGCGCTGTCAGAACCAAAGTGTCCTTGCCAGACTTGGACTGGGACTTTGGTGCCTTGGAACCACACATCCTGGGCCAAATCAACGAGCTCCACTACACCAAACACCACGCCACCTACGTGGCTGGCTACAACCAGGCAATTGAGCAGCACGCCGAAGCCAAGGCCAAGGGCGAAGTCAAAAAGACCATTGAATTGCAGAAGTTGATCAACTTCCACGGCGGTGGATACACCAACCACTGTTTGTTCTGGAAGAACTTGACCCCAGAGAAACAGGGTGGTGGTGAACCTCCAAGTGAGGAAAGCGAATTTGCCAAGCGTATCGTAGACCAGTACGGTTCCTTGGACAACTTGAAGGCCCTCACCAACACCAAGTTGGCTGGTATCCAGGGTTCTGGTTGGGCCTTCATTGTCAAGAACAAGGAAAACGGTGGTGCTCTTGATATCGTCACCACTGCTAACCAGGACACCGTCACAGGACCATTGGTGCCATTGGTGGCCATTGACGCCTGGGAACACGCCTACTACTTGCAGTACCAGAATGTTAAGGCTGACTACTTCAAGGCCATCTGGAACGTGATCAACTGGAAGGAGGCCGAGAAGAGATACTTGGTTAACTAAATTGTGTAGCGAATAGTACGTTTTCACTGTTTTTCGAAACGTGTGTAGTTACAAATGTCCTTGATCGAGCAGAGTATGATTGGTTGCGCATAGTAGAGGACATTTATTGTGTTCACAGCATCGTGTGTACTGAGTAGTGCAGTAGAAGGCTTTGCCCAATTGACCACTGTCTGATACCAAGCTATTATATAGACTTGTCAAATTTTATTGTACTGATGGTTGAATAGACGATGTCTATGTATTCGACAAATGACAATGAATAGACGATCTGTTAGTGATTCCCTAACAATACTTCTCCTGATGCCCATTCTGCTGCTCAATTGAGTGAATTCTACATATACAGTACAATCTCCACACTTCTCTACAACCCCTTACAAAATTAATACATATATTCACATTCACTATATTCTAGAACTGGTGGATCAACTGGTGGTCAAACGCACTGTTGTCACGCTCTCTGCGCTTCCAACTCAACAACCGCAATTGGTCGAAATCCAACTCGAAGATACGGAGCTTACGATCATAGTTCTTATCAAGAAGCGTCACCCCGGAATCCCCTGTTATTGAGTTGTAGCACAACCACATCTCCCGGTCCTTCAGGAAATCACTCTGGATACACGCATCATTTTCGTGCTCATGCCCCACCAGTACCACATGGTAGCCGCAGTTAACAATATCATTGTGGAACTTGAGGTTGGTTTTGGAATCCAAAGGATGCTTCTCATTGTATCCTCCAATAATCTTGAACTTTCCTGGGGGTCGGAACTGAGGAATGGGGTAATGGAAAAAGAGCAACTTGAAGATCTTGCTGTCTTTCAAGCTCTTCTGGTTGATTCGGTAGAGGAAATTAATTTGATTTTCCTTGATAACCTGACTCTCTGAGTCCAAAGTGGTGATAAAACCTACCTCCTTTTCATCTCTTATCAACTTGATGTTGTAGTTGGAAATCCCATGCAAATCTGGGTTGATGAGGATGTTGTAGCAGTTGGGAATCGTGCTCAAAAATGTGATAATCGACGTTTTGATCTGCCGCACCTCCTTCAGGTCTTCAACGCTGCTGAATTCGTCTCCGAAAGTGTAGACGAACTTAAGGTTTTTGGACAAAATGGGCTGCAACGATTTCAAGATAATCGACTTGTAATCCAACGTGCGGCTCAAATCAATCAAGTCACCGGTAATCACCACAAGCTGGGGGTTTTCCTGTGCAATCGAGTCGCTGATGAATTTGAGAGTGCGCTGGTCGCTGGTGAGTTCGATCGAATCAGCCTCCTTAAGCCGACCGGAAGTCTGGCCAAAATGCAAATCCGACAACTGCATTACCTTGAACTTGGAATCCTTTGTAAAAATAACCTGATTCTGCTGCTGGAACGCCAATTGCTTGAAATCATGGAGGAAAGCCTGGTGGCGGTTAACTGCAAGTTTGAACACGGAGAAAATGGGGTGCAATTGCTCCACTTGAGGCTCTGGCTTTGATTTCTGAGAACTGAAGTACGATAAAAGGGACAATTCCTTGTCGCCAGCCTGTTCCTCTGCATCTTTGGAGTCGTTTTCAGGAGACTCGTCTTTAGCAGGTTCAGCCTTAGGAGGTTCAGCCTTAGGAGGTTCAGCCTTAGGAGGTTCTGGTTTCGATTCAGCCTGCTTAGGAGGTTCTGGTGCCTTTTCTGGAGACTTAGGGGCTTCTGGTTGAGCCTGTGGAGCCTTAGCTTCTTGATTCCTATTAGGTTGTGGCGAATCGTTGGAGATTCTTCCTGGTTGTGGTTGTACTGGTCTGTTAGCAGCAGGTTGGTTTGGAGCAGGTTGGTTTTGGTTTGGAGCAGGTTGATTTTGGTTTGCTGGGTGGTTTTGTGGTGGATTCTGTGGTTGGTTATCAGGTTGGTTCTGGGCAGGTTGGTTCTGGGCAGGTTGGTTCTGGGCAGGTTGGTTCTGGGCAGGTTGATTCTGGGCAGGTTGGTTCTGGGCAGGTTGGTTCTGGGCAGGTTGGTTCTGGGCAGGTTGGTTCTGGGCAGGTTGGTTCTGGGCAGGTTGATTCTGGGCAGGTTGATTCTGGGCAGGTTGGTTCTGGGCAGGTTGATTCTCGGCAGGTTGACCTTGGTTAGCAGGGGCATCAGCAGGCGGGTTCACGGGCGGGTTCTGCTTAGCTGGCGCAGGAGCATCTGGCTGCTGGTTCTGAGCAGCCGGCTGATTCTGCGGTGGTTGTGGTTTTGGAGGCTGCGGTGGGGGAGCCGCCTCGTTTTGGGGCATGACAGCCGCATCCACGTCGTCTTCTCTCTTTCGCTTTTCGTCGGGCTTTGCCACGCTCTCTGCGGGAGGATGGAGCGACGTGTAGTACTGTCTGGGATCCTGGAGATCGTCGGTGCCAAACAAAAGATCGATGTTCAAGATTAACGGCAAATCGGCCGGCACATCCTTCGAGTCGGCCAAGAACTTGGCGTACAAGGTGTACTTGTCATTCAAATACACGCGTTTCACCTCATACTGGTTGTCCAAGTTGACGGGGAACGGCGTGAAGGACAAGTCCACCAAGGCACGCAGGTTCTTGGAACTCAACGCACCGTACTTGATCAACAAGTACTGGTTGGACATGGTGGTCGACTTGAGTTCCGAGGCCACCGACTTGTCGTGATAGTTGATGGGGGGAAGCAACCGCTGGTACCCATTGGGCACCTTGCAATGGCTGTCAATAAGACACTTTTGCACGTTTATGTCCTCGATCTTCAAGTTGAGAAGCGAGGGACTGAACTTGGAGTCAAAGTACTTCAAGTTCAAGTTGTTGGAATTGTAGGGGGCCCACGACGGGTTGCGGCCCAAGCCGAAAAGCGCCGACGTGGTGGCCGCCAACGACGACACCGAGCCGTGGAAAATCAAATACATCGCAACCACATTGACGGTCAACACGACAAAGTACACCAACCGCCGGTTGACCTTGTAGAGGTAGCGGGAGCGTGTGAGCACCTTTTTGAGCATACTGGGAACGGGACAAACTGCACTACTGCTGGGGGGAAACCTGCTCTTTCTTTGCGGCTAATAAGTTTCTGGAGCTTCGCGAGAGTTGCGTGGCCCTTTTCTGGTCAAATGTGTTGACTGGGCGTGTGTGTGGTAGCGATTTCTGCGTGTGGTAGTGTGTGGGGATCCGGCTCGGGGAAAAGTGTCTGCGGCGGAGGGCAGTGGGCGGATTTCGGAGCTGAAAACGGGAGCGTGGGCAGGGAAGGCGGCGCTATACGGGCAGCAGTTCAACGAAGGAATTCGGGTGCTGGTGTGTGGGTGGTGGGGAGCACAGTGTGGATGGGTGTGATTCCTGTCCGGGTGGATCAGTGCAAAACAGCGAGGGAACGGGGAAAATAGGCGGAGAGGAAGGGAACGCGGTGGATTAAGTAGTGGCACCGCACGCACACGATCAATATAGCCTCACAACAAGTTGCAAACACGTACAGATGTACACACACCCCGCCAGCAGTGTCAAAATGGATCGATTGGAAATGGTATGAAATTCGGGTCGTGGTTTTGGGACATATTTTTTGTCATATACGACCGCTGTGTGCAGGACAAGGCGGAACCCGAGTGCGTTTTGTGGTGGGACCCAGTTCTAGACTTGAGCCCAGCCAGGGATTAAGGCTGGGAGGCCCCGACACAATAGGGTTTAGCGTAGCGATCGGTGGCATTGTGTGCTGTTTTTGGGCCCCGATTGTGGGTGCCATTGTGTTAGAGCATGTTATTGTGGTGGGTTGCAACGTCTGTGTCGCTTGACGTATGTCGCCAATGTCGCGCCTCGTATCTCCGTATCCCTTCTCCTACTGCGCGTCGTGTACGTAATTTACTGCTGGCATATAAATAGATTATTTTGTAGCCTTTGGGGCGCATTACCAGTACCCTTTTGGGGAACCCGGCTCCGGCACCCTTTATCCTGGTGGATATGGCAGTACACGCGGTTGGGGTGTCGGAGTCCAGTGTCGCGCCAGCGTGGCATTGATGCTGTAAAATACAATGGGCATCAAAGTGGCGTTCACCGTCATAGTTGTAGGTGCAAGCCGCCTTGGCGCGCTTTTCAGATTTCACCACTCTTTACCTGACACGTCTATTGTGATCTTTGTACATTGTTCCATTGTTTGCAGCTTACGAGTGTTCGCTGCCGCCCTTCTTTGTTATTGCTATATACACTATTTACCCGTTAGATCTCTACTGCGTCTCTCACAGCAGACTCTTTCTTTCTCTCTCTCTACAACCGCTCCTCACGCAACTCGGCCCCGTTGTTCTTGAGGATGTTGTACCCCCAGAACCCCACCACGTTCAACACCCCTACACGCCAACCGTTGAACAAGCCGAGACTCCGGATCTTGTCCCAGTAGCTTCTGTCCTCTGAATCGCCTTCACGGCCCGGCTTTGTATCCGCCCATGTCGAGTTGAACTCCACAATCAAATTCTCGTCCGGATGATCTATGGTCAACACACGACGGGGGTCCTCTTCCAACGACTTGGGACGGAGCAAGAACCGCACCTGCTCTTTGCGCAACAAGTTCTCTACCGGGAGTTTTATGAAGAACTCCATGATCAACAGAACAAGGTTGATCATCGTGTACACCGTGGGCAGTGAGTATGAGTCGATATTGAACCGGATGAGAAGCATATATGGCGCAGTTTTGCGGAATATCGTCTGGCTCAACTGGTGCAATACTGTCAACGATACAATGCTCAGCGGTGGGGCTAGCAAATACTTGATGGGATAGTTCCGGATTGATTCACGAACCGAACGAGTACTGGTGTCATTTCTGGCGAGAACAGTCGAGTTTGCCACGCCAGCAGCACCCGATTCAGCTCCGAGATCGTCTTCGTACACGCCGCTGGTCAAATCCCGGTCCTCCTCGACGGGTCTACCAAATTGCGTAATCATGAGTCGGATTTTGATGAGGTCAAGTGGCATGAGAATGAGCCCCGTCAAAACACACGCAGTAACACTCAACCATAAACTACGGAGTGGGTCGTTGGAGTGGGTGAGGTCCAAGAAAAAGGGGTCTGGAATGCCCAAAAACGGCGAAACGAACCCCGTGATCCAGGCTTCTATGGTGTGTGATAATGTCTGGTGTATAAACGACGCATTTATGCCCTTGAACAAGGCAAATGGCCCGTCCTTGCCTGCAATGGCTGTCATTATGTCTACAGTGTGCATAGAAAGCGGCTGAATCTTGTTGCGGTTGGCCTTTCTGCGCGGTTTCCGTTTGGCCGGACTAGTGTGCCCGGCATCCAACCGCGACAGGCTGTTCCAGGGGTCCGTGGGAGACTGGAAGTAGTTGATCTCGTAATCAGAAGCGTCTTCGGAGTCGGACCGAGATACGAGCTCCGGATCGGTCAAAAGTCTTTTTTCCGCCCCCGCATCTGGTTTCCTGGCCCGGAATTCGAACTGGCCGATCTGGAGCACCAACCGCACAATCTCTAGCGGCTGACTGAGCAACACCTTGCAGTAGTTCTTGCAAAAGTTCCAGAGTAAGTTCTTGAACAACTCGGACAAATTATTGGCATCAAAGTACTCCAGAAACTCCAAATCGTGTATGTAGTTTTTATCCCCCGAACCGGAGGTGGCAGCACCGAGTGTATTTCCAAACCGGCGGTGGGAGTGGATTCCAATTCCGGTACCGCCTCGGGCACCAAATCCGGCCCTGAGACCGGAAGTCGTGTTTTCGTTGACCGACTGCTCGATGAGCGAGCTGGAAAGCGCCGGAGTCAACGGCTTGTTGGAATCGGTGTCAATAAGCCCGATTCCAGGCCGAAATATTACCAGGTACCCGGCATTAAACGAATCATGGTCGTAGTATGGCCGCAAGGTATGTGTTCCGTCTGTGGCGCCCACAGCGGATGAGTGTGACATTTCGGGTGGTGTCTGCGATGGATGTGCGGCTCGCAGAGTCTTTTCTGTGATCAGACGTGTGTTTGTGTGGGTAGACGTGTGGTGTGATGGGTGTTTGCTGGTACTTGTGGTGTGTTTGTAGTTTTTTCTGTATGTTTTTTTGCCATACAAAATGGGATCACGAATAGCAGTATTCGCAGCTCCCAGAAGCGCACAGAGCAGTATATGGTTATATAGTGGCGTAGATCGATTCCTCTCACCGTTTGCTACACATTGGCGCTTTTTTACGCCAATTCGGGTGCTTGAAGCGCCATTTGTGTGGTATCACTGATTCGCGCCCTTAACTATGGCACAAGCTATCGTATTAGGCAGCCATAACCACCAGGAAACACAGCAATACACAACACGTAACAAACAGTGGCGAATTGCCTGATGTGGTCTGTGCAGTAATGAGCTTCCTCTACAGTACACTACGCTATACTTCTCTTCACTTTTCTACACTTCTCTACACTTCTCTCTGGCGCTACACCACCAGCTGGCTCATACAAGATATACGCCTTTATTACTGTTACACACCTACGTCTCCTTCTCGATCTCCGCTGCTCTCGCCACCAAAAACTCCCCCAACACCCGCAACGGGTCTGCCGGCTTTTCCTGGCCGATTTTCCGTAGTCCCTCTAGCAAATGCTCGGTTAAATGCTTGTTCAAGTACTGGCGCACACTGGATCCGCCCACTATCTCGTGCACAGGCGGGCCGTCGGCCGCTACCGGGCCGGCCCCGGCGGTTTCCGGGTCAACGGACCCCTCACGTGGCGATTCGGTCTTCGCCTTCTTACTGGCACTGGGCGTGGGCGTGCCGCTCTTATGTTTACCATTGGCCGGTACCGGCTCATTTGTTACCGGCTCATTTATCACCGGCTCGCTTACTACTGGCGCACTAGCCACCGGTTCTATCTCCGAGCTCGTAGGCGCAATTGGCTGCGCTGTTTCTGCGTCCATCCCCGTCTTTGTAAGGAATTGCTACTGCCCACGTTGCGTACTGCCGGTGCTACAACCCGTTTACCACTGGTGGTATAGTGTGAGCCGCTGGCACAAATATTTGTGGTCCTGCATATAGCACTCGGCTAACAAAAATGGATGGCCTACATTTTCTGTACCGACCCACTAATGCTGTTTACCACCGCTACAAGTCACTAATATTGCTAGACAACCGATAGTGCAAAGCATCTACACGCCTATTAACCAGTGCCGGAAACACAGACACCGCATAAAACCAGACATTTTGCCCGCCCATGGATCCGTTTAACGAAGTCAAAGACGATGCTTGGAGCACCGTCACCGTGTTGCACAACATACTATCCAGCAAGACCATAACACCCGATGTGATGGTCGACTTCAACAACTACTATCAGGAGCTCCTTGAAATATACGAGGACTTGAAACAGGCCCACAAAATCGGTGAGCAGCAGCCCGATAAATTCGGACTATCGCCCCACGATATCGAGAACAGAAAGAGCATATTGACCGACTTGGAGTCCAAAATCAGCAATATCCAACTGGATTGGGGCAGGATCCAGAATGACACGCTCAATTCCCGCTCCTCCACGCCGTTGATGAACAGAAAGCCGCGTGACGTCACCACCATGTCCAACCGCATCAGCCAGGACGGAGACAACTCCACGCCGGAAAACCCGTTCAGCGACTACGCCGCGTTGGACAGCGGGTTGAACCAGTTCCAGCAGCAGCAGTTGATCCAGGAACAGGACTTGCAGCTAGACAGCATCCACGACACTATGCGTAGCTTGAACCAACAGGCTGCTATGATGGGTAACGAGTTGGAGGAACAAGGAATCATGTTGGATGAGCTAGACCACGAGATGGATAATGTCGCGTCCAAGGTGCTGCGCGGCATGAAGCGGATCAATCACGTGCTTGAGAAGAACAGGGAGACCGCCAGCAATTGGTGCATAGGTATACTAACAGTGGTGTTGTGTGTGTTGCTTGTGTTGGTGATTGCGGTGTGACAGCGGTTGTCTGGTTGACATACACAACATTTACATCGGCAGCGATACTGTCACATACATATATAGGTACAGGGTTAATGATAATTGAAATCACGAATACATATTTAGGTAACACTAACTAACCATCCAACGCATAACCGAGGTCCACTCCTTCAAACTCTTTGGCCAACTGCACAAGTTTATGCTTCAACTCTGCCAAGTTCTCGTTCTGGGGCACGAATCGGGGCAACCATTCCGCCACGCCATGCTGCAAAATGCCCTTGGCACGTGAACTGCCGTACTTGACATGGCCATACGAGCCATGCAACGTGATGCGGGTTCTTGCTGACGAGTACTGTGCCCGATGCAAGATGTTATTGTTGTAGAACACAATGTCTCCTGGCAGCAAAGGCACGCTAATCTGTCCTGAGATATACTGCTGTCTGTCTTCGGCTATTGTTTTAGCCCGCTCTTCTTCGTTTCTGATTCGGCTGTGGGATTTGGGAATAACAATCAAACAGTCGTCTTCCGTCAATGCCAAGTTGAATTGCGTCCCGGCATAAGGATTCTCCAATAGAACCGCAGCCTCTTCTTCCTCGGAAACTTCAGGCTTTATAGTGTCTCTGTGCCAGTCCAAGCCAAAATCTGTTAAGGGATTGATAAGCATGTTAAATAATTCCATGGAAAGCTCGCCACGTTCAGCTTGAAGAATATCCTGTACCAAGTCTAGCATCTTTTCACTAGCATAGCATTCGTGGAACGGAAGCGACTTGTCCTGGAGATCAGGATGCAAAAGCCCTGTGACACCCCAAATGTCGGGGCTGAAATTTTTGGGCCATGGTGGGAACTGTTTGCCCCTGGTTCTAACATAGGGCCAATTTCCTTCTCTAGCATAATCGATAACAGTCTCAGCAGCGGTTCTGTATTTCTGGATCTCCAGTGGTGAAAGAAATCCTCTGACTATGGTGAATCCCTGGTCTTCAATTTCATCGTGGTGCTTGTACGCAATCTGGCTGGGCATTTTGGTTGTGTACTTCTACTTTGTAGTACGGACAGTATAGGGATGCATTAGACCCAACGGTAGTAGTTGGATATTTATACCATATTTGCGGTTTGCACCAAGGTTAAACTTTTCCAAGTAACATGTTCCACAAAGAAAAAATGCAACATCCAAGATAAGGTAAAGAGCAAAAGTATGGGGTAATAAGGGGACCATCCCCGACGCTAAGCGATATACATAAATAATATCCTAAAAGAATACTTTCAGCAGTTCCGCATAACCAGAATTACTACTATTACTAGAAAAACGCTTGTATGTAGTATAAACTATAAAGGATATATGAACCTTTTGTTTTCCAAATCCGTTAAATCCAACATGGATATGTCGACTTCTCTCCTCGAGGTATTTCCCTCACTATCAATTTCATCAACATAGCCAATAGTGTCTTCGATGAGTCCCTCTTCCACCTGTTGAATCCATAATCTCCTCTCTTTGTTTCTTCTTACGAGTATGAAGCGAATTAACTCTAGTACAATAGGCGATAGTACCCAGGCTGTAATTATCATTGTGATCCACGCACTATAATAACGCGGTGCATCTTTGCTTCTCCACAATTGTGGAGCTATAAAGTTAATAATGCTGTATGAGATGAACCAGAAGATGGTTCTCGTAAGCTTTTTGGTGTATCCTGCTGCTGAGGATTGCGACCAAGTCAAAGCCGCAGTATAGGTGATACCCGTGCCATTGGTCAAAAATATGCCGGCCAATATTCCGACTTTGTTTGACCATGGTAATGCTACCGCTAGTAATCCACCTAGAAGACTGATAACACAGAAAAGCGAACCAACCCTCGAAGATTCAGATCTATAGTAATATAATAACCCTCCACCAATTGCTGACAATATTATGCTCCATACCGAGCTGACGATAGAAACCACAGTTGAAGTCAAATTGGTGAATCCCAAATCCTGGTATATAATAGCCGCTTGAAAAGTGATATTGTTGGAAAACATCAATAGAAATACATGCAAAGCAAAGAGCCAGGATATTGGATCTTTGATTGACTCGAGGACCTGATATTTCTTGACCACTTTCTGTTCAATTGATGATCTAGTCGCTTTCTTCACCCGGTTTATTATGTGAACACGTTCGTCTATGGTGAATAGTCTGTAGGTGGCAGGGTTGTCGGGATAAAAGAAGAAGCAACTTATTGAAAGGAGAAATGTGAAAACACCAATAATAATCCAGTAAAGTTTCCAGGGTGCAATCCCGCCAACAAATTGAACTCCATAAGCAATGAGACCACCTGGAACTCCATTTGCTAGACAACTGATCCACCAAACTTGATTAATAATTGCATGTTCATCTGGCTTCAAAAACATCGCAATCGTGTGTTGAATTGCAGCAGTAACTCCTGCTTCTGTAAAACCTAGAAAGAATCTAATTGCAGCTAATCCGCCAAAATCTTTAACAGTTAACTGGATTAGGGCTAAGAATGCCCAGATAAATGTGACCACTGTCATGTACCATGACATAGGTATCTTCTGGAAAAGAATATGACTGGGAATTTGAGATATCAAATACCCAACATAAAATAGAGTCTGTAAATTATTAAAGCTTTCTTGGTCCAAATGGGCGTCTTGGAAGAGGCCCAACAAGGTAGCATACCCCATGGCATTCTTGTCAAGAAACAAGGTGAAGTTAACTAAGAATCCCATTAATACCACTGTCCAATAAACTTTACGGACTAGTTTTGATTCCTGTTCTGGAGTTAGGGGAACAACTGAATCCCCGTATTTCTCAATTAGTGTTAATGTCACATCAGCGTCCTGTTCTCTGATTTCCTTTATCTTGTTACTGTGGAACAATTCATCATCGACTGACTGTTGCGTGACATTCCCGACTAGCTTCTCGTTAACAGCAGCTCTAGATGGTAGCGGCCCAGTGGACGAGGATCCCACGGACTCTGTATCTGTCATCGTTAATAGCTGATACGATTCATATTTCTTCCTCTTGCTGCTGAACATTGTAGATAGTCAGTACTAGTATTTATATCATTTCTAATGTGGATATGATAACCTGTGGATGCCTTATTTCGTGATAATTTGTCTCTAAGTAATAACCCTCCCTAAACCTTAATTAAACAATAAACATCAAAGAACTGGTATGGCTTTTCTAATAGTTAAATTTTTTCATGAACCGATTTGATGCAAAAAAATGTGTTTTTTTACAGGACTGTGGCTGCTGATATCTCTTTATCTAGTAGCAGTTAATTGATAACACAATGGTAATTAGTCTGAGGGATGGATACCTCGGCAAAGAGTAATTAGTTTGAAAAGCGCAATGTGAGTAAAGTGACGCTGGTGTATAATTAATATTATTAGAGAAATTCCGCTCTTAAACCACACCAATGCCGCTTCTGATGCTGGTATTGCTCTAATTCGGATTTAGTTATGGCATGTATATTGTAGGGCGAATGTCCAGGGATAGAAAATGTGTTTCGTTTGGTGAGGCTTTTATGGTTTGGGGGATAATGCTGATGTGAAAAATTGTTTAGAAAAGTCAATAACAAAAGTCGGCTCCTTCTGATAAAGCAATAGCTACGAGAAATGGGTGTAAGTAAAGAAGCCAGTATAATCATTGTTGGATCTGGAGTGTTTGGCTTATCTAGTGCGTACAATCTTTCTAACGATGGTTACACAAACATCACAGTGTTTGATAAGACAGATTTGTATGACTTGAGCTACTTGGGTGGAGGAACAGCTTCCTCGGACTTGAATAAAGTGTTCCGAGAGTTTTACGGCTCAAAAGAACATTACCACAAGCTTGCAATTGAATCTCGGAAGATCTTCGATGCTTGGAATAATGAACTTCAAGCACCTGAGGTTGATCCTGTCCTAAGGAGCAAATTGAGCAATCTCAGGATCATTGATGATTGTGGCCTAATCAGATTAGATAGGGAGATTACAGATCACGAATTAGAAAATCTTGAAACATTTGCAAAGTCAGGATTGCGGGATACACAATATATTCTTGATGACAAGGAGGATTTGCAGCGTGCAAGAAAACTGGGTTGGGGGCATAAACTAGACCTTTTCCCTCCTCAGTATAAAGGTGTATTGGATTCAACAAGTGGAATAATATACGCTTCAAGAGCATGCACTTATCTACAGTTCGTGTTACGCGGTAGGGGTATCAAGTTCGTTACTGGAGGCGATCGAGGTCAAGTTAAACAAATCTTACAAGAAGACAGTTTAGTGAAGGGCATTGAAACCCTAGATGGTAAACGTCATTATGCTGATCTCACGATAGTTGCGGCAGGACCGTGGTCTGCAAAATTATTGCCAGAATTAACAAGACTCAGCGAAGGACAATCCGGTAATGTTATCCATCTAAAGTTGCCCAACCATGAGGAACTTCAAAACAAGTATAGTCCGGAAAATTTCCCCATCTTGCTCTGGGATGTTAATCCAAAATATAGGAGCGGTATTGGTATTTTCCCAATCACAAAACCAGAAGGTATAATGAAGATTATTGTCCTAAAGCCCAAGTTCAGAAATCCTACACCAGTTTCCGATCAAAAGCAACCTTCAATTCCATTGGATAACGAGTCTAGATTAACAAAGGTTATTATTGATAAGGCTAAACTGTTCCTAAATGAGTTTTTCCCTGATTTACTCGAACATGGTACGAAAATTGAAAAGACGGAAGTATTATGGTACACTGATGTTATTAACAACGATTTTATAATTGATTGGGTACCGAACAAGTCGAATTTAATTGTGATGACCGGTGGTTCAGGACATGGCTTCAAGTTCTTACCAAACTTGGGTAAATTCGTGGTCAATTTGGTTACTGATCAAACAGATAACGAATACAATCCAATCTTCAGGTGGAGAGATCCAGAGCTGTTTGAAGATGTCAATGGAATCAGAGATAGCGACAGAATTTTGAAGGAACAGGAATTTGCATCCCCAGAGGATTTACAGTTGTAAGAGGAAAAAGCGGAATTTGGAGCGGAATTTTGTCGCCAGCAGTTTGAGCAAAGAAACTCTTATTCTGTTTAATATTTTGTTATAGACATAGATCGAATACATTATCGACGTAGTATATGTTGTATTTTATGTGTATTTTGGGAATTATGGTATTTGCAATTGCAAAATTTCGCAAATGTTTTCAAAGAACATACCTTTGTAAAATGTCACCAATAATACATAATAGGTAAAAGGCGAAATCCAAATTGGTGGGAATTGATGGCCCCATTTCACTCAGCACATCTAAAGCGGAATTAACTTGGCGACTACTATCATCTAGTAGCAAAATCATAAGATTTCACCACCTGCAAATTGGGGTTGGTTTAAATGAAGAGGCATTCTGAACCCGTCCCTTTTGGGAAAAGTGTCGGGTAAATTGCCCCATTTGAAAATTATCCGATAACAGAAACTCCGCAAAAAAATTTTTGGTGGCTGTTAAAGGTAACTGACACCAATAGGCTTACTTCCATATATAAGTAGCAATATCCGCAAATATATCCGTGCGGTTAACCAAGGTATATCCATATAAAAACATTCACAGAAAATAATGGCTCCATCAGAAACCAGAACTCATATCTCAGAAGAGACCAAAATCCAAGTCGAAACCACCACATCGAAAGGGTACGTTGTGGGAGAAAGAGGTAGTCACAATATCGCCAAAGGAGGCCAACATCCATACCCATTACCCAAATTCACCGACAAATACGCCGAAAGAGAATGGATCTTGCAACACATGGCTGCTGCCTTTAGAGTTTTTGCAAGAAAGGGTTACACCGAAGGAACCGCTGGCCATATTAGTGTCAGAGACCCCGTAGACCCCAAAACGTTCTGGATCAACCCATTAGGCAAGCATTTTGGTTTGATGAAGAAGTCCGACTTTGTGCACGTGAACGAAGAAGGTGAAATTTTGCCAGATGGATCGCAAATTGCCATCAACGCTGCTGGGTTTGCTATCCACAGTGCTATTCACCAGGCACGTCCCAACGTAAACGCCGCCTGCCACACACACTCCGTTTACGGCAAAGCATGGAGTGCATTGGGCCGTGAATTGGACATGATCAACCAGGACGTTTGTACTTTCTATAAGTCGCATTCAGTGTACACCGACTTTGGTGGTGTTGCATTGGAGTTGGAGGAAGGAAAGCACATCGCTAAAGCGTTAGGAGACGGCAAGGGGGTTATATTGCAGAACCATGGTTTGTTAACTGTAGGTGAAACCGTTGACGAAGCCGCCTATTTATTTACATTATTTGAGAGAAGTTGCGAGACCCAAATTTTGGCAGAAAGCGCATTGAGAAAAGGTGAACAACTTGTTGTTATTGGAGACGAAGAAGCCGCTTACACCGAGTTTCTGGCTGCAGACCCCGAGACTTTGTATACGGAATTCCAGCCCGAATACGACATGGAGTTGTACTACAATGATGATTTCTTGCGTTAGCAGACCTATATAGCGGCAATGTAAGACAAAATCACGAATTGGTCCACTTGTGCCTTACCGCATAATAGATGTACAAACACAAACTGGAGAGTGGTATTGATTTTTGTGCTTAGCGAGGGCAAAACCAACTAAAAAATACAATCAACTGGCTCTGATTGAAATCCCTTTAGTCATTGCTTGTGCATACACATAATTAATTGGTCCAGTGGTCAGGAAATGTGACTCGACTTCAATCGTGGACAGCTTCTTTAGTTACTGTAGATCAGCTAGCTCTACATTTACGGATAGATATGGAGACAGCTTCCCGCGTCTGGGACCGAAATAGGCACCGTAATAGCTACCGGGAATGTGTAAGCGCTACCATGTGAAGAGTTCGTCGGAAATGTGCCCATAGCAATATTTTGTGTTGCGAGCACAGGCCAGAAGTGTTCTTTATAGGAATGCAATGTAAACGATGTGTATCAACCTTATATTCTATTTTATGACGTTCACTGTGTATGTTATTAGAGTAAGTGAGTATGTTTGTTATGCTAAACGATCTCAGATGTGTTGTAATGCTACCTGTTAGACGATCGTCTGCGGAACAAAACAAATGCAGATCTTATGCTAGAATTAAATCTGCGATGTGCGCCGGAAATGTGCCAGCACGCAGCAAAAAAAAGGGCAGAGAAGATGCGGGTTTTGAGTTTAGACCGAACTAAAGTTTGGAAAGGTAAACTTTAAGCTGAGATTGTAGAAGGTCTTAAGTAGACGGCGATAGCAGAGCGCAGACTAAATGTACGCGGATCAGGGAGTTAGCAAATGATGATGGTGTGGATAAAGCGGTAGAAAATAAAAAAAAAAGAAATGCCAGGAAGAGGAGGTGGACGTAATTGGTGGCCGCTCGTAAGCGTGACTATAGTTTTAGTTAGTGAAAGATAGCCAGAATGTGCCTTAGAGTGTAATAACTAGGCTAAACAGCGTATCCAAGTAGACTATAGATTAATAAGTTTGGACTATTGGGACATTAGTGTGTACCGCTCGTGGCGGGCGGTGCTAAGTCCTTTTTGCAAGTGATATTTCCATCGACTAGTGGAAATAGGGCCTATTTCCTGGTTATTGGTTTATAATTGCCTACTGAGCTGTTATTTTCTGAAGACAGCCAGACCAATAATTTCGTCATGATACTCCCTGATTTGACGATGTCTGTATTGTTGCAAGGATGCCATGGTGATTTCCCCTCTATTCCACTAAGAACGAGGCTAAATAATAAAAGGGCGTGGATACACAAAATTCCCTATGTGCGAGTTCGTTTCTTTTTTGCTAGTTATCTGGTTGGCCAAACGCCGCTATCACGGACTTGGTGAAGTCCGGGATGCCCCCACCGTAATGCGCGCACCAGGTACGTCCTAGCGTTGGTACAGCAACTGGCACCGGTTCCTGTGCTGCCGTAACTGAATTGGCACCAGTTACGACAAATAGGGGGATCTTGCTTGTCTCCAGTCTAACAATAGAGCGATAACAATAGCCCGTTTTGTTTTGCTCTAATTACAGGTATTAAAATAATACAAAATATGTAAAAGTGGACTAAAAAATAACCCGATATTATTTACTTCCGTTTATGTTATCTAGTTCTCCCTTTGCCCATTCACACAGTGGGTGTGGTTGTTATTTCCGGCACACACCGCTGCAAACAGCGTGCTCCTATTGTTGACGAATTGGTCCTCCATCCTGCTGTGGTGTTTGGAGGCTATTTCGTGAGGATTGTGCATTTCTGTACGCATCTTTATTTTTTAGTCCCACTGGTTAGAGTTCATTTTTAACATTTCTCTCACTTTTGTTTAAATTGACGCACATTTCCATTTTTTTGGTCTCCTAATTTACGCACAGTTTGTACCACACAACCTACACCCTGTAACTACAGCACATCTTTGTAGCAACATGTCTACCACCAAAAAGAGAATCAGACTCTTGCCTCCGGAAAAGAGACAGAAGGTGTCCACCGCCTGTGACTCGTGCAAAAAGAGAAAGTACAGATGCACAGGGGCAAAACCCTGCGAGTCCTGTATCAGAAGAGGGTACGAATGCAGCTACACCATTGTAGACAAGAGATCGTTGAAGGCAGAGAGACTCGCCAAAATGAAGCTCATGAAACAGCAAGAACAGCAACAGCAACAACAGCAGCAGCCTCTCATGCCCCCACAAGGCCAGTTTATGCCCACTAACGGTGAACTAATGGTGTTCAACCAGACGAGCCAGATGGTCAACAACCAGTACAATGACAGCTTGAGCCCCAACACCATCATCAGCCAACACCAGCACCACATGATTTCTCCCGAGGACGGTTCTTCCTCCGGTAGCATCTCGTCGGTATCGACCATATCCCCCACGAACAACATGGACTCTCCTTCCAACACATACATCCCCAAATCGTTACAGCCATTGTTATCTTTCCCACTTGAAAGCACAGAGGGGAAGGAGAGTGCGAGTGCGTCGGCTTCGCCTTCCAGTACCGCCTTCTCGTTGAACTCGGTTACTTCTTCTTCGTCCTCGGTCCAGAACAGTCCTCCTTCCACTTTGCCCCACTACAAGAAGCAGTATGCGGCACAGCAGCAGGGTGACGAAATGGAAGAAGATGATGACGAGCCTGGCGCGGATGGCGGTGTTTCCAACCAGAACGGTAAGTGTATCATCTTGCTTAACGACAAGTCCGGTACTTTCCGGTTCATGGGAGAAACAGCACCCTTGTCCTTGTTGTACGAGTCCAGAAACGTGACCATTCAGTACATTGGAGCAGGCTCCAACTTTACTGAGAAATTGCAGTGTTGTCCTGTGATCGACAAGCCAGACTTGCCACCTTCCAGAATAATAGGAAACCAGTTGCCACGCTTCGAAGAAGCCAAGACGTACGTTGAGTTTTTCAAGAGAAACATCAACGATTCATTCTTCGTGTTTGAAATGGCCGATTTCGAGAGAGACTACCTCAACATGGTGTACAACCACGACGAGTTGATACCCGAGGATGAAAAGAAACAGAAGTTGATAATCTTCTATCTTGTGCTAGCCATCGGCTCCACCTACCACCACTTCACCCAGTACATCTTGGAATCGCCCCGGTCAGAGGCGCTTTTCCAGTACGCCTTGTATTTGTTGCAGGACACAGTGCAGGACTCGGAGTTGTGGGTGGTGGTGGCCAACTATCTTATCTTCCACTACTACCAGGCTGTGTTGCGCAAGTCGACCGCCTGGATCCACCTCAACTTGGCCGTCAAGTACGCCCAGTCGCTTGGCATGCACAGGACATTTGTCAACGACCAGTTCAACTACAACGTGGAAGACAGCGAGTACAGAAAGAAGTTGTTCAGAAGTCTCTATGTCTCCGACAGAATGTCGTCCATCTTTATCGGCAGACCGTTGACCATAAACGACTACGACTACGACGATCCTATCTTGAGCAGCTCTTACAAGAAGAAGTTGACCCAGCGGCTTGATTTCAACTCCAAGTGCCAGATTGAACTCACCCGCATCTGCCACTTGGTGGGTAAGATCGTGATAAACTTCTACCAGGGACGCATCATCGACATGAACAAGACCAAGAAGTTGGCCATAGAGTTGAAGTTGTGGTCCATGGATTTGGACGAGGAGTTGTCTATCAACAACATTTTCAAGGCCTCTGAATCTATCTCCAACAACGAGAACCATCAAAACACACACATCTTGTTGTTGTTGCACTTGATGCAGTTGTGGGCCACCATGCTTTTGAGCAGACCCTTCTTCATGTACGAGGCGGTGCAGAAGGTCAACCCCACTGCCAACACCACGGTGAGAAATAGGGAATTGTCCATCCAGTTCTACCAGGCCGCCATCAAGGCCAGTATCTTGGCCATCAAGTTGGTCAACTACTACATGACTACGTCGTACAAACAGGTGGTGAGGAGAGAGTGCTATGCCCTTATCACGTGCTGTTTCTACGGTAGTTTAGTGTTGGGAATTGGTGTTTTGCACGGTGGCTTTGAAAACGACGACTTCACCGAGACCGAGATGATAGATACCTTGAAGATGTCGTCCAACATGCTACACGAGTTTACTCCCACCAACAAGGGTGCTGCCAGATACGAGGATATCGTTGATGATTTGATCGAGGTGCTTTTGGTCACCAAACAGCGCCAAAACTCAAACATCACCATCGTCAACCAGGAGCTCATTGGGAAGCAGCTTGACAAGGAGCTTGAGAACCTAGATTCGAGAGTATTGAACGACTACAATTTCATTGACGATGCCAACAACAACTTGGAATCGTTGATCAAGTTCCAGAAGTTCTTTGTCAGTCCCGAGTTGCTTCCAATTGACTTGTTTTCGCCATCTCCCCCAACTTCGGAAGACGGCGATTTCAACTTTTTGGGAAACGAGGGCACTTCCATGCCACACGACTACGGTAACTACCAGTTGTTGTACGGCGACAAGTACTAGTTTACAGGGGTTGATTATGCAATAGTTGCAAATGGTCAGGTTTTTTTTAGTTCTCTTGAGTAAGCAGTGCCTTACGTGTATAGTGTTTCTTATATACCATTAAAAGTGTTTATGTGCGACTTAAAATTGTAGCGGCTTATTTGTACGTGTTTTGGATGTTTCTATATAGATTTATATCTAGGTTTCCAGGCATTTGTACGCAAACCACATGCCATTCTGCTTGCGTTTTCTCAGCTCTGAAAAATTCACTTCACCAACAGTTGTTAATTAGCCAGACCACTTCTACACACACATTTCCACGACAAACGTGCCGCAGAGCCAATTGACCATGAGGTGCTATCTGGGTCAGCGCAATATGCTTGTTTTCAGCGTCTTCACGGTGATACTATCGCTCCTCACGTGCGGTACAGCTTCGCCAGGAGATGATCTCTATGCCATGCAAGATTGCAAATACCAATGTGAACAGATCACATGCAACAATAACCGGTTCTACTACAAGTGGAACAGCAACCAGAACTACTACAACCCGAACTGGAAGTTTGTGTCCATGCCGCTACCCGCTCATTTGGTGTATTTGCACTGGGATTGCTACTCCAACTGCGATTACCAGTGTCAACAGATAATCACGTGGGAAAGAAAGAACAACAACGAGGAGATACTCCAGTTCCACGGGAAATGGCCCTTCTGGAGAGTGTGCGGGATCCAGGAGTTGGCATCGGTGTTGTTTTCCTTAGGTAATTTGCTAGTGCATTTGCAGGGATTGAGAAAGATTATCGCCAGTTACAGTAAAGTCAAGCAACAGAAACTTAGACAGCAGTACTACAATCTTTATCTCATGAACTTCTCGTCCATTTTGGCCTGGATAATGTCCACCATTTTCCATATCAGAGATTTGGATGTGACCGAGAAAATGGACTATTTCTGTGCTGGACTCACAGTGTTAACTGGGTTCTATGCTTTGGGCTCCAGGTTCGGCGAGGTGTATCTCGACTCCAAAAAGGTGTATCGCTACTCGTTTGCGATTCTCTGTGTGAGTTGCTACATAGGTCATATCACCAGACTTATTGTCGATTGGTCGTATACCTACAACATGCGGGCCAACATCTTTGTGGGCGTGTTACAGAACTTGTGCATTATTGGAACATGCTACTATATCTACTCCAAATACTACTACTTGGAACAGGATAAGAAGTCTCCCCAGAACCACTTGCCGTACATCAACTTCAGGGCTATTATCTTACCTAGTTTCTTTTCCAGATCACCCAAGTTGTACTCACTTTATCCGCTTGTTTTGGGTCTTATAATTATATGCGGGATGTTGTTTGAGATATTGGACTTCCCTCCAATATTTTACGATTTAGTGGACGCACATTCTATCTGGCACTTGGTGACAATCATACCGGCTCATTTCGGATGGTACGACTGGATGTTGTGGGACATACACGAAAACGTGTGGACGCATATCCAGCAAGTGGAAAGCAGGAAGGAAGACTAGATGTAGAAAGCAAAGTAGAAGTAACGTGAAAGTAATGTAGAGTTCACACTGTAGACGTGTCAACAAAATGTGTATCATTATACATAATTTACAGAATGAGATACGGCGACAACCTAATCATCAAGATCCTCTTCTGGAGCAACGTATGGTGGTGGCTTGAAGAACTCTTGGTCCTTTTCCACGACCGCTTTAAACTGTTCCTTGTTATTCACAAACTGGTAGAGGTACTCCAACTCCAAGTCATGCACCTGTCTACCCAACATCACCAACGTATGCAATGGTTCACCACTGTCGTACTCGCTCAACTCCTTCAACGTACCGGCCTTAAAAGTCTGCGTGGGCGATCCCAATCTGGAAACAGCCACACATGGGGTGTTTTCGGTATACGCCTGTTCCTGTCTCAGCTCTTCGACTTCTATCAATTGCTGACATGCAGTAGCAATATCCATGTATCTAGGAGGCTCATAAATCAATCTGCCTCTGGCCATATTTTCAATACTCTGTTCCTTGACCTTGATATCCAACAAAATCAAAGTGTGCAATCCAATCTTTCTGTTTTCCATGATTTTGCTGTAAAACGAGTCTGGCTTCCAGGAATCGGTGAAGAAAACCAACGAAATGGTCTGGCCAAACTGATACAACTGCAATCCGCAAGCACCGACTGCGTTCATGACACTGGCATTGTGGATGGTTTCCACTTTGATGCCCAACTCACGGGCTCTGATAACCAAGTCCGTGTGGGTGGTGGCACCAAAAGGATCACCCACCACCAAAAAAGCCACGTCATTTTCACCGTCTTCTTCAGCGCCGGCCAAAATGTCGTCACTGCCACCTTCTACCAACTCTCTGTCGGCCAAAATGATGGACCTGCCGTAGAATTTCTCTAACGATTCCTGATTAGCAGCCATGAGTATGGATGTGTATGCTTCCAAGTAGACTCTCTTACATCTCTTGACAACTTCCAAACCACGAACAGTGATGTCGGATTCGTGCGATAATCCCAATCCAATCAAATACAACATTTTGCTATACTAAGGGTTGCTTACCAGTGCGTATAATGTTAGAGGGCTAACGCTAGTAGTATCTCATCGATAGTGAAAAAAAATTGGTAGCTGGTCACGTGAAAACATTGAAAAATTTTAGTGTATATCTGCTACTAGTACTACTAGTGCCTGAAACTGCAGCCGAAATCTATACATATACTAGCATGGGTACCAGAGCTAAGCGGAAGCTCAGAAAGGAGCTGGACCAGGATATATTACAGTATCAAGAGCTTATGAAAAGAGAAAAGGAGCTAGAAGCCCTGATTCCTCCACGAAAGAGCAAATCGAGCAAATCGGAATACAAGTCCACACCAATTGTACCCACAGTGGTTAAACAAGAGCATGCTGCTGTTAGCACCACGGGAGTCACCCCGAGAAACACACGTTCCCGTACCAGAATGGCAGCTAAAGAAATCGAAGAAGAAGTTGTTGCCAGTAATATAGCACCAAACACCCTAAAACGGCCCAGATACAATGGCAACTCGGCCAACGCCATGAAACTCACGACTACATCTCACGACAAGCATAAAATAAGACCCATTACTATAAATAACCTAATAAATAATAACGTTACCCATGAACAATCCATTCAACTAAAAAATGATTACTCATCCTTAATAAATATGATAAAAACCAACATCAGCCGGGACGTCATTGACATTCCTTTGATGCACAATTTTGTCGCCAAGAACTTGGCCTATGAGATGGACCGATTCAAGCTTACTGACTTGGGAGATAGCAGCGAACTTACCGCGCCAATAAATGTGTTCACCAGCTACGACATTGACTCGTACTTTGACTTTTTGAATGGTATAGAGAAGAACAATCCAGAAACATTAAAGCACGACATACCACTCGTGTGAACTAGATGCTGCACAATCCATCGATGATCTGGAACAAGAGCGAGGACTGCAAATTAATGTTTTCCGACACCAGTTCCTTGATCAACTGCTGTACCTTGGCTTGGTACTGCTTGATTAGCTTCCTGGTGAACTCAAGCGACTTAGACTCCTCTTGCATATAGCGTATACACTCGTGAATCTCGGACACCATCCCCTTACGTTCTTCCGCCGAACCAGTAGTAGATAACAACTTCTTGACCGGAGAGTTGGTGTTGTTTATCAAGCAGTGCAATATAGGCAACGAGAGCTTGCCCTCAATCAAGTCCTCTCCCACCAAACCCTTCATATGGCTATACTTGGAATCCACCAAATTCATGTAGTCGTCCCGGATCTGGTATATTATGCCCAAGAGGTTGGCGATGGGAATGAGATCGCCCACGTCATGTGACGAGAACACTTGCAATAGCCGGATCGACAACCGGAAAATCCCGCCTGTCTTGTCCTTGACCATCTGCAAGTAGTCTTGTATGGTGGGCAACGCGTTTTTCGCGTCAATCTCCTTGAAGCTGTCGCGCCAGTATATGTCTAGACCCTGTCCGTGGTGCAAGTTAAGCATCTCGTCGATCAAAAGCTGCAGCACGTCAAACTGCAACTGGTTCCTGGCGCCCGGGGAAAGGTTGCGCGCGCACACTTTTTCGTACAAGTTGGGCAAGTCTATTTGCGCCTTTTGGAGCGCTATGAAATACATGAGGTTGCCGCAGTTGATGGTCAATGGCACACCGTATTTAGTGTGCGCGGCGGGCAACCCGCGCCGGAATTGCGAGGAATCCTCAATATCATCGATTAGCAACGACAGGTTGTGGAAAATGGAAATTATCTCGCCTATGGCATCCAACAACAGCTGCTGGTCGATGTGGTAGTACAAGGTATTGAAGGCGACGAGGAACCGGTTGCGTACATTCGAGTTGTTGGAGGGGATTTCCGACAAATACGCATACGGCTGCACTATGGGGTCCGACGGCTGCCTGCTGTACCCCTCAGTGTGCTGTATTATGGTGTCGATGTCGAGTTCCACCACCATTTTTTGGATAAAGGGTTGGTTCCCGAAAATAAACGGCAAATTTAGCCACCACCCAAATTTACGTGATCCGCTGCCAGATACTATGTGCAGGAAAGTATAAAAGGGCCCGCTTTTGAACACAGTATCACCTCCTGGAACCGTCCCAGACTGGATAATCGCGCCATAGTCTGAGTTTTATGCTGCGATGGAACGTGTAGGGGAGATGGTGCTATCGATCCCGCCGGTGACCCGGTACTGGTCGCTACTAATTTTTGTGGTGGGCGCCTACTCCGGGTTCTCCCCGGACCGGAAAATGGCCATGCTATTCGTCCCAGATAAGGCGTTTGGCAGCCAGCCCTGGAGGTTGGTCACGGGGTTCTGTTACTTTGGGGACTTTTCCATAGAGCTTATAGTCAACATGATACTTTCGTTGCGTGCGGTAAGGTACTTGGAAGAGTCGTTTTTCTGTGACGATTCACTCTTCCCGCCCAGACTCCTACTGGAGTTGGCAGTGGACCAGAGATCCCGGTTGCTGGCTATTAAGGAAAGGTTGCAGCTGTTGGATTTCTTGTACTATTTATTTCAGATCTGCGCCGTGGTTACGGCATTCACCGTCTACGGGTTCTACCGGTTGAATTTCAAGATTCTTACGCCGGGCGTAATTCTAGACGACTCGCTATTGTACATTTGGTGCTGCCTCAACCCCCAGATGGTGTTGCCGCTTTTTGGTTTCTTTGACTTGCGTGTTTCGAGCTTGCCGTTCATGTATGTAATCGTTCGAGCCATTATCGAGGGCCACTTTTTGGATGACCTCCTCCGTATACTGACGGGTGACTTTTCCGTTTTTACATCACTTTTTGCCTTTAGACACCTAGTGGCGTACGGTACGGGTCATTTCTTCTGGTTCACGAGGTACTTTTTACTACAAAAGTTATACTACGACCCCAACAAGCTCCGGAGCGACTTGCGGCAGGAGACTTTGCGGCAATTGAATGCCACGAAACACAACGTGATACCTGAAGCTTTGCGGTTGCTCCTTTTGCCTCCTTGGTACTGGATCATTATGTTGTGGATGAAGCACAGCCAGCGTGTACAGTAGATTGTGTATGTAGAGGACATGCTTGCATCTGATTAAATATTGGCAACCGATCCGGAAATCAGATTGCGTTTGCATTACAGAGTATAGAATCAATGAAAAACTTAAAACGATCTTTGTCGTGGGTGTTCAGATACCCATGTTAGCAAAGCACGCTAGAACGTCTACGCCAGCAGAACTGGAGGCTATTAGAGAGAGTGTGATGGGTACATTTACTCTGTGAAAGCAATCTGCTCACAGACAGAATTTATCAACCGTATGGTGCTTTAGCCGTGTCACACTGCACGTGCTGGAGTCTTTTCATTTGCCGATGGTTCTACAAGAGTCTCAGTAGAGGGATTGCAGGGTTGATACCTGAGATAGCTGGATATTACTACAACATTCCTGCCACTTCCGAAATCTTCCTGATCCGTCTCTACGCTGCAACACCTAACCAATTGGTATGAACGCTTGTAACGGATTTTACACCCAGATACTCCGAAATAGTGCACACTGGAAATGCATATATACTATGTCAAGATCTGGCTTTCTCTCCAGAACCGACTTTAATAGTGCGTATATAGAGAAATACATATAGCTGTTTACCCGTACATAAGGACCAGCCTGTCTGGTACAGCATTACATAAACATGCCATCTAGTGCTCAGTAGCCTGCTAGCCAATAACTGCGAATACGAAATACTATAATACATACAAGAATGTTAATGCGCAAACTCAAACTAGCTGCTGCAACACACACACAAAACAGGCAAAACACGCAAGAAACGCAAGCTACCAACCTAAACATTTCCATTCCCCACACCTTCCGTCATTGTCAGCCTATAGTGCACTTTACCGATAATTGTGCCCTATAGGTAAACTTCTTGGAAGCGTAGTGGCCCAAGCCTAAACTTTAATTGGGGGACACACATTATATTGGGGTGTGGTCCAGGAGCTATTTCCCAATCGGGAAACGCACCCTTGGAGTTAAACTCGAGCCAGGAATTTTTGGTGGGGTAACAAAAAAATTTCAACCATAAGCTCCCCAAAAATAGTATTTAACCCCAGGAATTTCCCCATAGTAACTTCCGATTGTGAGTTACGAATACTTTACATTAACAGCTTGTTGTGTTTCTATTCAAACAGGCGCAGAATTGTCTCACAATGACACAAGATTTCGACGTAGACTACGTGTTGTCCCAATTAACCGTTGATGAAAAAATCGGTTTATTGGCTGGTATTGATTTCTGGCACACCTTCCCCGTGCACAGATTGGGAGTTCCCAGTCTCAGATTCAGTGATGGTCCCAATGGTATCAGAGGTACCAAATTCTTCGACAGTGTTCCCTCTGGTTGTTTCCCCTGTGGTACAGGATTGGCTGCTACGTTTGATAAGGAGTTGTTGCACAAGGCGGGTAGATTGATGGGCGAGGAAGCCAAACACAAGGGTGCACACGTGATCTTAGGTCCCACCATCAACATCCAGAGAGGTCCTTTGGGTGGTAGAGGGTTTGAGTCTTTCAGCGAGGACCCTTACTTGACGGGTTTAGCCGCTACCGCCATCATCAGAGGTATTCAGGATGAAGGTATTGCTGCCACCATCAAGCACTTTGTGTGTAACGACTTGGAGGATGACAGAAACTCGAGTAACTCTGTGTTATCCGAAAGAGCTTTGAGAGAAATCTACTTGGAACCCTTCAGATTGGCTTTGAAAAACTCTGACCCCAAGGCTCTTATGACTTCGTATAACAAGGTTAATGGTGAACATGCCTCCCAGTCTAAAAAGTTGTTGAAGGACATCTTGAGAGACGAATGGAATTGGGAGGGTACCATCATGTCTGATTGGTATGGTACCTACACCAACAACACATCCATCGAAAATGGTTTGGACTTGGAAATGCCTGGTCCTACCAACTTCAGAAGAGCCCAGGAATTGAAGCACATGATCTCCACCAAGGAATTGCACATTAAGGATGTTGACGCCAGAGCAAGATCAGTGTTGAAGTTGGTCAAGTACGCTTTGCAATCTGGTGTGCCAGAAAACGGCGAAGAAAACACCACCAATAACACCCCAGAGACTAGCGCCCTTTTGAGAAAATTGGCTCAAGACTCTATTGTTTTGTTGAAGAATGAAGATAACGTGTTGCCTTTGAAAAAGTCTGAAACTGTTGCCGTTATAGGTCCGAATGCCAAGTACCCTGCTTACTGTGGTGGTGGTTCTGCCTCATTAAGAGCTTATTACACTACTACTCCTTATGACTCCATTACTGAAAAATTGGGCGAAAAGCCCGCTTATTCGGTTGGTGCCAATGGTCACAGATTATTACCAGGTTTAGCCAGCAACTTGATTAACCCGGTAACTGGCAAGACTGGTTACAATTTGAAGTTCTACAAGGAACCTAGTGACCAGCCAAAGAGAACATTGTTTGACGAATCCAACTTAGATATTTCCACAGTTTTCCTTATTGATTACTATAATGATGAAGTCAAGGATGATTTATACTTCATCGACTTTGAAGGTGACTTGACTCCAGAAGAATCTGGCGAATACGAATTCAGTGCTTCTGTTATCGGTACTGCCCAAGTATTTGTGGATGGCAAATTGGTTGTAGACAACAAGACTGTTCAAAGAAGAGGTAATTCTTTCTTCAACTCTGGTTCGGATGAGGTCAAAGGTAAAATTCAATTGGAAAAAGGTAAGACTTACAAGGTTAAGATTGAATTCGGATCACGTCCTACTTTCACAATTGCCCAAGGTGAAGCTAGTGTCATTACCGGTGGTGGTGGTGTAAACTTAGGGTTGCAAAAAGTTATTGATCCAGAAGACGAGATCAAGTACGCCGTTTCTATCGCCAAGAAAGTTGATAAAGTCGTCTTGAACATTGGTTTGAACCAAGAATGGGAATCCGAAGGTTTTGACAGAACTCACATGGAATTGGTAGGTTTGCAAAATGAGTTGATCGAAGCTGTTTTAGCAGCCAATCCAAACACTGTTATCGTTAATCAATCCGGTACTCCTGTAGAGTTCCCATGGTTATCGAAAGCTAAAGCTTTGGTTCATGCTTGGTATGGCGGTAACGAAGGTGGTAATGCTATTGCCGATGTCTTGTATGGTGATGTGAACCCAAGTGGTAAGTTGTCATTAACCTTCCCCATCAAGAATGTCGACAACCCTGCTTACTTACATTTCAAGACCGAAAGGGGTAGAGTCTGGTACTCTGAAGACATTTTTGTTGGTTACAGATTCTACGAAAAGTTGGAAAGAAAAGTTGCATTCCCATTCGGCTTTGGTTTATCTTACACCGATTTTGAATTCTCTAACTTGACTACCAAAGTAGATGAAGATAAGGATAAATTAGAGATTTCTGTACAAGTTAAGAATACTGGAAAATTGGCTGGTGCAGAAGTTGTTCAAATTTACATTGGTAAGAAGGATTCCGATGTGATTAGACCAGTTAAGGTATTGAAGGGGTTTGAAAAAGTTTTCCTTAAAGCAGGCAGCAAGGAAACCGTCACTTCTGTGTTAAGCTTGAAGGAATCAGTATCATTCTTTGATGAATACCAAGAAGAATGGTCAGTTCAATCTGGTGAATACCAAGTGTATGCTGGTAACAGCAGTGACAATGCTACCACTGTTGGTACTTTCAATGTGGAAAAAGCATTCTTTTGGCTCGGAAACTAAAAATAAGGGATTTCTCTGGTAAATTGTTTGTATGTGTTTAGATTTGATTTTTAGCAACTTCAATAAAATAGATACACTTCATGTTGGAAAACAGACATACTTTCGCTTACACCCGCTGATTAAAAGTATATGTATTTATATATTATAAAAACCAAAATGGGCAAACGAATAAGAGAGAACTAAAATCAGATAACCATGCTTTTTATGTGTAATGAAATATCACTTTCATTATGTATAAGAATCCTTTGGATCAGAATTATTTCTGGACTCCGACGTTTTTAATTTTTTCAATTTGCTCAGTTAAAACAACTGGAACTTCAATTGATTCATGCTCAATAACAGATGGCTTGGATTTGGGTTTTGCTTTAACATCGTCCTTCTTTGAATCAGAAGGAGTCATAACCAAATCAGCGAAATTGATCTTATGGGTGATATCATCATCATCTGCAGTTTCATTCCATTCTGCTAACTCCTTTTGGTGTTCTCTTTCAATGGCATACTGCACTGCTTCTAACACATTTTCACACAAATGTTTTGGTGTGTACTTCGGCACTGTTCCATCCTGATACACACCTGTCTTGACCAAAATAGAGTGCCACGAAGCATCATGTGAATTGGCAAATCTGATATCAGATTCTGGAGTATCACCCACAAAATACACGGTTGAAGCAGGTGGCAACTCTAATGTGATCTTTTCAGATTTGGAAACCAATGCCAATGGCTCTTTGATATCACCATCAGATTCGTCATCATCACCTTCATAGGTCTCCAATTTGTTTTGGTTGATGATTTCTTCACCTTGGTCGTTTATCAAAATATCAGCCTCGGTCAACGCATTTGGGTCATTAATGGACAACTTCTTCAAGTGTTCATCCAAAACACCCTGCCTCCAGTGAGTCAACACTTTGTTGGCGAATTTAAACGTACCTTTCTGTGGCTTACCGAATCTGTTGACCTTCAACTCCTGGCCGGTGTGTTCTCTGTATAAAGCCGCAATAGATACTTGTAAAGCACCCATACCATATCTGGACAACTTGTAGTTCGTGGCCCAGATAAAGTCAGAGTGAGCGAAGTAGATCTGAGGACCCTCATCGTAAGTCTTCGATTCGGTACCCATTACACCGTTTTTGCTGAGCAAGAGTTCCAAGATTATCTGTTGGTCAGCAGCCCAGTTTCTGGAGTCGGCAAATACTAAAATAGCATCAATCGAAACCTTTGAGAAATCCACTGTCTTAGCGGCTACCTTATCCTCTTCGCTCAAATCGTGATAAGGTGACACAGCCGGATTCCATTTCAATATGTCCAATGGAGTGTAAACGTTTTTGAAGCCATACGATTCTGCTACATTACGACAAACATTGCCAATTCCACCGACAACCAAAACATTTTCATACACATTGACCAAATCTTTCATGGGGGTGTGGCCCTGAATGATCTGAGCAGGGGTAATGGTGCAGTGTAAACGTTTACTCAAATCAGTAGCTCTAACCGACTCTGGTTTCCCACCACCATTGGTGACGAAAATAGATGGCACTTTGATATTGTACTTGTTCTCACCATTCAACAATTTCATAGCCTCAATAGCCTGGGGAATCGTATCTGGACCCCTTAAGATAACACCATCGATATCGAAACAGAAGGCATACGAAGCCACTCTTTCGTGGTCAATAACAGTTTTCTTCTTTCTTCTAATGATAGACGAGTTTCTCGACAATTTGGCCAAGGAATCAACCTTTTTCAAGTCAGATGACGAGTTCTTAGATAACGAAGTGGAAGATGACAATTTGGTCAAACCGTTTTGCCACTGGTTCAAGTCAGATAACGACAACGATGAAACACGATGCTTTCTGGTCATCGGGGTCAAGTCGTCAATACCATCATTGTTGAGATAGGATTGGAATTGTGGCGATGCAGCGACAGCCTCGTTATTAGAATTACTTTCGTTGGTCATGTTGGGGTAGTGTTTTATAATGAACAGACTGTAGTTAAATTAATGCTAGCAAAAGAATTTGAACTGTTAAATGAAATAAGTCAGATCAGATCCTGTAATAATTGCGTCTAAAAGATGAACAATCACAGATACTCAAATGCCAACAGACACGCTTATATTTATAGTGTAAAGTTGGGCAATACTGAAGGAACTGGAAGTGGTATCGGACTGCACACAGAGCTGTCCCGATTGGGCATTATGGGATAAATGACATCACTCTACGTGTTACGCAATTTTCGAGAGAATTCTGCAGGTTAGTCCAACTTACGGGTTGGCAGTGCACCCTTTGTTAGCCTCTCCACTCTATTGACAAGACTAGCCTATATGGTATATCTTACGACCCTGAATGAATGACTTCTAGGAAGTAGCATTGTGTGTAAACAATAGTCTATATTTGAGATGGGAGGTGCTAATATGTTGTTGGGTTTCAGTAATTTACATAGATACTCCAAATGTGGTAAACTGTAAAACCTAAAAATCAAGATAGGCAAGTCACGTGGCTATACCCATATGATTGCTATCTGAATGATTTAACACTTTTACAGTTGTACAGATGTACGGCGAGGATGCGCACTTTTGAGTCATCCCAAGGCAGTTTGGTCCGTCAATCTATTTATAGCCGCTTCACTTATAACATGATCCGAGCTAAGTTGTGCCGGCTTCAGTATATGACATATAGTGTACCAGTACCAGCAGTTTGAGACTAGATAGCAATTGAGGCATTTAACAATATTTCACTAATATTAGCAATGTTGCTACCTATCGATCAGCAAAACTTAGTGTGCCTATTCGACATGAAATGAATCCGCAAATGTCAAGTAGCAAACAAATCATGTACCAGTAAAAGTAAGCGAGCGAAGCAATCGTACATTTCTACAGACAGACCTCTTTATAATACCTGGAATTGCGAGAAACCCCCTAATGGTTTTAGAGGAGTCGAATGGTTGTGAACCAACGCTGCACAAGAGCAGCTTCGTATTATTTTTTGGTCATATTTACGAAGTAGCGATAATCCAAAAAGAAACGAGCAAGCCTACATCAAATTATTCATTGTTGGTTCATCAATAATACGAGTAAGTCTGCTGGTTGCAAAAGACTGCTGTAATGCAAGTGAAACTTGCAATGAACCGGAAGCCAGCTTGTGCGTATGATACAAATAGGTCCATAGTTATTCAAGAAAGCTAATTGCTTCAACCAATATACATCATCAATATGCCAAACAAGCTCCAAGCTGGTTCTGCTAGTCAGCATATATGTAGAACAAATTTTCGTGGCGAATTGTGCCGTTTCGAATAAGATCTTTTATATCTATTCCGTATACGCGAAGTAGCCGAGGATCATCTTTTTGCAACACACATGCATAACAAATATCGGATCTCTATATTTCTGCCAGTAGAAGTCCGCCATGCGTTAAATAACAGTGGCTAGCGAATCTTCGGAGATCTCTATTATCGTTACGAGGATTCTAACGACTCATAATTGGCTGATTTTATTCTGCATAAATTCGAGCGTTAGTTACTCAGCCTGCTAACCAAAGCCCGACTAATTACATGTATACGAACCTTTTAGTCTACTCCGTTTTACTGGTCAAAAATGAGACTACTGTTGCCCAAAGACCATACTTCGACAGTTATTGGTATATTAAGTGGTCTGTTGTTACAATTCTAATTCTGTTTTGGGTAATATTCACAGGCAGATTGAGGCTTCAACCCCACAAACGAGCCACCAATTTCACAGGGACCACGCCGACTATTATAATAATCCCTTCAAATCCAGATCGGAAACAAAGATAATCCAGCATCACGCTGTCCAGTTGATAGCTATACAACCATGCTTTCGCTTCGAGGACTACTCGCCATATTAGCCATTCCACTCCGGCTACTTCTAATTATACTTCGCTATCCTTTTGTTGGTGGATTGGGAAGAAAGTTCAAACACGATCTAATACAGTCGATAAAGCTTATGGTATGTCGTTTGGGCCTACTAGTTCCCATCAAAGATTGTGATTATCTCTGTTTATACAGCAATGACTTTTTGGTTAACAAGATCATTGGTATTATACACAGATCGTTCTTGCGAGCAGAAGGATTAGACAAGCTCTCTTACGGCAAAAAATACGACAAGAACTCACTCTGGTTAGTGAAGCAAACTGAAATCAAGAAGAATGATCCAATTATAGTGTATTTGCACGGTGGTGGCTACTATTTTGAAACCTTACCATCGCAGATCGAGTCTATTCTTGCAATTTACAAGTTATTAGATCCTAAAATCAAGTCGAGATTGTCTATATTACATTTAGACTACAAGTTGGCATGTAGGGGACACTCGATTCCCACACAACTCAATCAGCTACATGAAACATACAAACAGTTAGTCGAGATCGAAGGGTATACCAATATTCTGTTCATCGGAGACTCTGCAGGAGGTAATCTTGCAGTGACATATGTGCAGTTCTTAAAAGCTCTAAAATGGAAGCTTTCTTATCCTAGAAAATTGGTACTTATAAGTCCTTGGGTGAAGATAAAGATCGATGGTTACCAATACAAACCGGGCAATTCGATGTACGATAACGACCAGCTCGATATGATCCAATATTGCGCTTTCCACGACGTGAATCGGGCCAAAGAGATTGTGGGTCCTGCAAATGTTCACAGTCCTCTAGTTAGTCCTGGAAATTCAGATTATAACTATGATGATTGGAACACCATCCCTACTTTCAGCTCTTCCGATTCAGATATTTTTGTGATTGTGGGCGAAGACGAAGTCTTTAGAGATGATGTCTTAATCTGGGCCAAATATGCTTTGAAAGTGCCATTATATGACACGCAGAAGTATGGGGATTCTAAAGGAAAGTCAATTGAAAAGTTGACATATATACGTGATAACGATGGGAAGTCCCCTGGTGTGAAGTTCTATATTGAACCGTGGGGAGTTCACGATTCCAGCTTATTCTTTGAAAACCACTTGTTAAAAAAGGTTACCAAAAACAGCAAGTTATCTATTGCGGATGTTGATCCTGATGAGTTCTATGGTATTAGTCGAATCGTAAAATTCTTGAACGAAGCCTTAGCTTAGATTTATAAACTAGACGATACATGTCATTGATTTGACTTGACTAACTTGTAGTAAGAAACTAGACATTACAAAATTAATGCTAATACATTATACCTAACTAAATCATTACTATTACGCTCATAACTGATCTTCCATTTCCGTTGCTTTCTTCATTCTCGCGATTCTCACCAAAGGACTTAAAGAGGATACATCGTCACTTTCCAATATGAACTTATCATGTAACAATTCGTCAGCTGTGGCTCTCTTGCTAGAGTCAACTTGCAAACACCACGATAAGAACTTTCTGATATCATAACTTAATGCCTCTGGTTCTTTCAACTTAGGAGTACCGTTTGTAGCAATCAAATACAAAGCTCTAAGTGGCGTTTCGTTCAAGTAAGGGGGTTCCCCTTCAATCATTTCAATGATCATAATACCTAACGACCAAATGTCGACTTTTGGTCCATACTCCTTACGAGAAACAACTTCTGGAGCCATCCAATAAGGTGTACCAACCATTGTGGTTCTCTTCAAGTTCAATTCGTTAATTTGGGCACAGAAACCAAAATCAGTCATCTTGATGTTACCATCCACATTAAGCAATATGTTATCCGATTTGATATCACGGTGAATGACACCCTTCAGATGCAAAAAGCGCAAACCCTTGAGTGTTTCGCGGCAAACTGCTCCGATTTGACCCTCAGTCATCACTGAATGGGTCACTATTTCAGTAAGCGACCCACCTTCCATGTACTCCATAATCACCCACAAATCACCTTTGACCAAGTAAGAATCGATGAAATTGACAATATTAGGATGCTTTGAGCCCTTCATCACCAAAATCTCATTGATAATAAGCTCTTTCTTAGGCTGTTGTTCAAGATTCATTTGCTTAATTGCCACAGTGCTTGTTGTGTTGGTTCTCTCATGAGCAATGTACACACCTCCACTGGCACCTTGTCCGATCTTGGTCAAGCCATCATAGATACTGTTAGGATCACCTTCGCTACAAATGGCCTGCAATTTGGCGACAATCTGCTGGTTTTTCCGTTTCTTTTCCTCGCGTTTCTTCTGTGCCAAAAGAGCCGCTTGCTTAGCATCTCTTACAGGCTGTTGGTTCAGCTTTTTACGCTGCACATCAGGCGATGGGCCCAAGGATTGGCCCTGCGACTGCTGCTGTTGTGGTTGTTGTTGTGCAGGTGCGGCTTCCTGATGCTTAGGAGCAGTAGCATCAGCTAATGCCTGCTGAGGACTGGTGAGACCCTTCGCAGGTGGTGGAGGAGGCGGCCTATGCGACTTAAACTCGTCTTTTCTCTGTTTTTGGTACTGCAAGGGTGGCTGCTCGTTGAACTTGGCAGTCTGCTGCAAAGGTGCGGTGGTGGAGCCGTTTTTGGGAGCTGCGACCTGGTTAGCGGTCAATGAATAACTGTGTGATTTGGACTTGGGGATATTGGTTTGTTGCTGTTGTGTTTGCTGCTGTGGCGGTATTGGTGGGGGTGGCGGGATATTGCTGAACTTGTCTTTACGAGAACTGCTGCGAATGGCTTTAATTGATTTGGACGAGAACGAACGTGGCATGAACAGTTTCTTCTGGGGCGAGATTTCCTCTGCCACAGACGCCAGAGGAGTTTCCGGGGAAACAATCGACGTCTGCTGCTGAGGAGTAGTCTGTGGCTGCTTAGGAGTCTGCTTCGGCGGCTTTGGCGCAGGCCTCAGAGGAATGAACTGGCTCTCAAAGTGCAGAGACGGCGTCTTAGGGGGCTGACTTTGCGCAGGAGTAGAAGGAACTGCCTGAGAAAAGCCCTTCTGCAGCTGCTGGGGCGATTTCGGACTTGATTGTCCCGCAAAGGGGGCGCCTGGCGTGGTGGGAGTGTGGGCAACATCCGCCACATTGGTACTGCTGCCATTATGTACATTTCCGTTGCTGACGGTTTTGTAGCTGGAACTGCTGCTGTTGCTGTCAAACTGGAATTTTCTGAACGCATTGTCGTCAGGATTCTCGTTTGTGTCCTGGTAGAATGCGACAATGTCCATCACCGCCTGCGGGTGCTGCTGCTGCTCCTTTTTGGAGATACCACTGGCGGACAACAACCGCTCCCACTCGACCGGCAAGCCGGTGTAGCTTCCGTTATCGTCTACACCAACGTGTGCCACGTGCTTGGCGTTGAACGGCGTACTGATCTTCATGTTGAGCTCGGAAACGGAGCCCGTCGACGAGCTGTTGCCCGACAAAAAGTCGCTTGAGTTGTTCGAGTTTCTGTTTTTGCTGAACATAGACGAAAACACGCCCCGGACACGGCTCGTTTTCTTGCCGGAAGACGGCGTCGTGATGGTGGAGGTGCTGCTGGTGGAGGACAGCGCACGTGACCCATTTGCCGGCGACGTGCCGAGGGTGGTGTACGAGCCCATGTGCATTGGAGACGCACTGGGTGCGTTTAGTGTTGACGACGATGACGTCACCGACCGCGGGGTGGAGGCGAACTTGACGGGCTGCTGTAGCACCGGCGTTATGGCGGCGGTTTTGTGGTGCGCTACCAACTGGGGCCCGTTGCCCTGCGGATACGACAGGGAATCGTGGTTCTGGGGGCTTCTGATCACCGTCAGCTGCGACACCGACCGCTGCTGGATGGCGTCGTCGATGTTTTCGTCGTCAATGGTGGGGATTTTCTGCAACGAGTCGTACCGCAAGTTGTGGGGCGACGACGACATGGACGACTTGTCGGTGGAGGCAATGTCGTTGTTGTCGGTGTCGTCGTTCTCGTGCAACAACTGCTCGAGCTGGTCGGGGTCTGCTACCGGAGCAGTGGTGTTGGCCGAAAACGGCTTGCCGGGGTCCAAAACCGACCGGTAGTTGCTCAATTCGGGGGTGGTGAGCATCTTGGGCGTCTTGTCGGCCTCGAGAAGCGGCGTTTCGGGCAGAATCGCGGGGGGAAGGTCGTGTTCGTGACCGGTTCGGGTCGATTCGGCGTCGACTTCCTCGATGCCATCGTCCATGTCGCTCAAGTCGCTGCTTCTGACGGCCGACGTCTCGCTGCCGGAAACGTCGTCCCCGGCGGGGAGTGTTTTGTGCGAGTTTTGCTGCGACAATTGCGGCTCCACGCTGTCTACACCCGGCGCGACATCGGCGGCATTTTCCGGCGTCGGCTCGGTCTGACGGAACGGCGCCAGCAGCTCCGGCACCGGCGAGACGGGCATTATGAGTTCGGGCCCGGTCGGGGCCGGCTGGAGCGTTTCCTTGAGCTCATCGTACTGGTCGTGTGCTTCCGGGTCGTCGTGCTGGAGGCCATTGACGTTGAAAGTTCCGGGCATCCGGGGCAAAGACGCCTGCGGGAGTTCCGGTTCCGGGGCGGACGCGGCCCCGTCGCTGACGGCTTCCTTTTCGGGCACGGCGGGCGCCGGTTGTGGGGCTGTATCGGTGTCGGCGTCCAATTCGGCCGTTTCCGGCGCGTTTTCGGGCAAATTTTCGTCCCGGGCTGTGTTGTGGCTGGAGGTATCGTGGAATTCGTCTTCAATGTGTGTTTCGGCGGCGGGCGGGTCGGGAAACTTTGATATCAAGCTGTGGATGGGGGAGCCTAGCTGGATGGAATCCGAGTCCAAGCCGGCGGAGGGGCTGACCAAGGTGCTCAAGGAGGGCTTGGGCGTTGTTTCGGAGGTCATGGTGGTGCTGGTGTGTGTTTGTTTGTCGGGGTTTAGTCCATATAGGGGCGTGTATCGGTACGTGTTTCTGGTGGGTGGGTAATATTTGATCCGATACTGGGTGCACGCGGCTGCCGCTGGTTTGAATTGGGGGAGACTACGGGGGCGTTGTAGCGGTAAGGAACGACTGGCTCAAAGGCGGAGGGCTGGATACGTGTACTTGTGTCGCGGTGTGCTGGATACTGGGCGGTGGGTGTGGGTACGCTGGTGGTGTATGGACAGAATTCGCTATTTTGGCTCTATTAGTACAATGTGAAAATTTGAGGAAAATGTCGCGGGGCTCCGTTTAAGGGTCGTGCAAAATGTCGCGCGGTTTTCCCTGTATTGTGCTTTATCAGTTTGTGTTGTACCTTAACACAATGACGGGGTGTGATTGGCTGCGCAGAGGGGCGACACGCGCGGGGGCTACAACTGGCTACGGCGTGCCATGGTGTCTACACCACGCCGCATCTACAAAAACACGCATTTTCACCGCCCATACCGGTGTGTGTGTGTGTGTTGTTTGCGTATGTAGGGCGTTTACGTGTATGGCATAATTTTATGTCTCGCACCGTTTGGGTTTTGTCGCATTTGTTTTTCTCGACAAAAATGTTGGGGGGTTACCCGGCGCGGCCGCTTGGCACCGGCCATTTGCTGTGATGCTCCAGCGGCCATTGTGTGCCATTGTGCAGCCATTGTGCAACGGGTCAGCTCCTGACTGCTCGTTTTTTACCTGATTGGGTTATATGGCCCTCGTCTGCCATTGTGCGCGACACACCAGTCAACACGTAATCGGTCGTAGTTAGCAAAACGCATGCTGGAACAGGCTTGTGTCCGTAACATTACGCGGTCCCTAGACGAAGGGCCCGTACCGGCCCCAGGGCATGTGCCGTTTTTCTTTTTATGCATAGCTTGGTGGGGCTCAGTGTCTACTTCAGTTCCCAAAGAGTAAATATTCGAAATAGGAGTAGCAGATATGGCCAAAAAAAAACATGCATATTACGCGTACCACCGATTGGGGCATTCGTATACGCCATCTGGGAATATGCCCGGTCTAAATGTGGTTTTAGTCCATCAATGCGGACGGACTTTGTTTTGTTTTGGCTTTGCTTTTGCCTTGTCGTTTGTGCTGGTTTTCATTATTTTTATCACTAATATCATTATTATTATCATTATTATTATTATTAGAACTGTTATTATAATCTTCATCACACTCTTCATCTCTTGCCTCGTACTATAAACCCTCCCAAATGCTCGTCGTATATGTACCGATTGTTCACGAGTATGCGCTCTATCGAATTCTTGAGCATACTGCGGCCGATCTGCTCGGAGTGTAGCCCTCTCCCTGTGATCACATTGAACGTAGTCGATGTGGTGGTCGTGCCAAACTTCAAGTTACCGTGTTGGATCTTGAGATCGAGCTCGTTCTTGATCCATTGATCAAGCTCGTAACTTGCGATCTGCTTGGCCTCACTTATGTTTAGACCGTGCAAGTCTAATTGGTATTGTTGTAGAACCTCCCGGTACACCGCCTGTACCGCTCCCTGGAGACGCTCATCTAGCTCCATGTTCTCCTTATTTTTGCGTGATCTCTCCAACTCCTTCTGTCGCTCTTCAAAACTGTTCTCTTTGGAGAGCTTGTATTTGAACTCGATCCGGTGACTCTGGTTATTAAGTGTTTTGTTATTGCCAGCATCCTTGGTGATAGAGCTGCTTATATCTTCTAGAATCTGCAACGTCTTCCCTATATCGCCATCTACTAGCACCACGGCGTTCCTGATGAACTTGCGGTCCACTGATCTGAAGTGGGGGTTGAAACTAAGCTCAGTCACTAGCTGCGCTACTGTGTCTTCGTCTACGGGCTTCTTTTCTTCCATTTCCTCTTTCTCCTTTGGAGTAGCCTTCTTCTTGACTGCTCCTCGCTGAACTCTGCTTCGCGTAACATGCGAGCCGTCTTCCTGAGCCGGCTTCGGGACCGCTACAGGCCGCTTATAGTTCTTCACCACATTAATTAATGTTGGCAAATAGAGACAATCACTAGCGTAGTAAAACCTACTGAGATCGTCCTTGTCAATGTCAAGTAGGTTTTGCAATTTCTGGAGATCATCATCAAATGAGCTCCAGACATTACTGTTCATTTCTACATGCTTCTGTTTTGGCTTCTTTTCTTCCAAGTGGAGCTCTCCCGTGAGTAACTGCGCCACAGATACGTCTAAGTCGTTTTCACATTGTATGAGCGTGCGCTCAAGTGTGTTGACGTCTATCTCTGGGAACATCTCTATAAGCTTGATGGTGTTCTCGGAATAGTAAAATGACTTGGACAGGTGGCCCAACTCCTGTTCAGCCAATCGTATTTTCATTTCTTCTTCTTCCTGCTTCTTTTGAAGCTCATGTGTTTCTTGTTCTATCAATAACTCTTCGATTGCAGTGCTAACGTCTGGGTTAGCAGCTAACTTATTTCGCAAACGCAGCTCCTCTATGGCGGGGAACATTCCTTGTAGTAGAGCCACATCCTCGTCAATTCTAGATGGGGCTGATGACGGTCCATTGGCCATTCTTAGTCGCACTGGAACATACAGTCGGAATAAATAGTTGTATATTAAATAGGCATGTCTAAATTCTACAAAATTCAGATTGTTTCAGGGTCGTGTCGATCTGATCAAAGTTTTAAAACAACTCAACCATGTTAGCAAGTCGTTTTCCAGCTTCACTTTGAAGAGGTAATGGTTCGTGGCGGTTATTAGAAGGAAGCGGAAGCCGTGGTCCTGTGATTCAGCGGGGTTACGGGGTTCGAGCTCTAGTATTTCAAGCACTTCGGCGAAACTGAGCCGAAATATGTAGGAAAGCTCAGCATTCAGTTTGTAGAAGTAAACGTACTTGTTGGTCAAAATGAGATGCACCTTCTTCCACTTGACCAAACTCAAGCGGCGATACTGGTTGGACAATTTGGAGTCTCCCTCCTGGACCAAATACTCATCTTCGGCCGATGTAGCAAGTTGCAAAAGCTTCTCTTTAGCATTCAAGTGCTTATGTGTATGATCTACTAATGATTCTAGACTAGATGACGGATCCTCATTATTACTGCCGCTGTCATTATGGTGGTGCTGGTGCTGGTGCTGGTGATCACGCTCTTCGTCGGAGTATTCTACGGGGAACTGGTCCGTTTCATCACGATCGAGCATGATCTTGAGACTGGTGATCCAATTACCATAATCTTTAGCTGTAGTAGCTCTGAACTGCAAAATCTTATCATTCGTATATATCACAAACTGGTTGGTGGGAGCATGTTCCTTGTTCTGTAGAACCGATATGAACTTGATGTTCCTTATGTTGTACACCCTCTTGGGCTTGTGCTCGGTCGAATCCACATAGTAGTTGAGTTGCATCTTGCGCAACACCACCCAGTATCGCTTCCATTGGTTGGATTTGGACGACTTTTTATCCAAATAGGTCGATATCAAATGCCGATTTTCGTCGACCGAATTGGATCTTGCTTTGGTAGCCCCCGTTTTGGTTACGGAATTCCCGGCAAGGACAGGAGTAGCATTGTCAGGCATGTTTCTGACACAGGAGATCATTTACGGAGTAGCAGCTTGCATTCAAAAAAGTTCTACAGAGGTAATGAAACCTATACACAGCATAATATATACAATTCGCCTCAAATAGTGGAGTAATTATACCAGCCAATGGTTTTAGCAATAGAGGAAAATTTAGGAATGATTCGATTTTTTTCCGCAACCGATGATCGAATTTGTTAGTGGGCTATTTTAAGTAGTCTGCATTGTTGTTCGATGACGTGAGTGATACGGTTGTGGAATTATGAAGGACATTGTAGTGCGCCCGCCAATATACACAGGATGGACCAAATCCGTATTGCTATTGTTGCAGTGACACCGCGCCATGCTGTTTGGGTCTAGATCGCGGGGCTGTTCTTATCTATTTTAAGATTTGCAACTGCGCTGGCAAGTGAGTGAGGCTACGTGATCCACAAGAGATTTCCGTGTAAGGCTTAGTCTCGGTGCAGTGCTACAAGTATGATACATGCGTAAAGGTATTGTCTATATAGTGATGTAGTGTGACGAGTAGGAGCTACGGGCTTTGTGGTTACACAGAAGAAACGGGCTGTAGTCTTAGTTTTCTTTAAGTGTTCTTTAAGTGTTCTTTAAGTGTTCTTTAAGTGTTCTTTAAGTGTTCTTTAAGTGTTCTGACTGTTATTTGACTATTTTTGTAGGCTCTATCAGTCTTTTGCCACCAACTCACACGACTGCTTTAGTGGTAAAAAGACCCTGATAGTTCTGTATTGGGTTTCTAGTTCGTAATGGCGTTAACGTAGCAACTTACGGCTGATAAGATGCTGAAGTCTGTTAGCTTCTAGGCCACTAGCAACTATACAGTTTCTATGTATACTATTATATATGTCTTACAACCACTGTACAGCAATCTGTCGTATCCCAGTCACCATATAGCGATGATGACATTCCATATCCCGTCGGGCTTTCATAGTCAGGCACAGACAATTACCTTAAAATCACTCCAAAATCGGTAATTTGCTACACTGTTCAGAAGACTTGGCCAACACCTCTACCAGCCAAGAAAACCACCCTACAGTATACTTAATTCCATCTACTGAACCAACACTCTATTTGGTGGTACTTGCCCCTTTTTGCACTCCATTTGATCTCGTCCCATGTATTCCACTCACTAATCAGATCGCTGATTTTCTCCATCCTATTCGCACTTTAAAATCTTTGGGCAAATCTACCATACAAAATTTCAACCTTAAACACATCTTTATCTTTCTGTGAAAGCAACACCGGTCCAATGTCTACTCTTCACAGAAAGTCGTTAGATAACAAATTCTTACTGATAGGCCACAAGCTGGAGCCAGTTGTCGTCAAATCCGACACGGATTTGATCTCGGACAATCCATTGACGCAGTTCAATACTTCCACTGAGAAAGATAACCAGAAACTGGACCGTTCTCGGGACGACCACCACCTGCCCCAATATCACGATTTGCTCGATTATTTTAAAAAGAAGCAGTCTGACAACTACAGATATGTCCGATTCATTGTTCCCGACGAAATTCCAGCCGAGAAGTCCCTTAAGAACCGGATTTCGTTTGACACTGTCAATCTCCAATGCGATGACGATAATGCTGTTGAGTGGGATGACGCATTCGGTTGGGACTTGTTGCGGATAAGAGAGGGGTCTACTGCTGGGGGATCTTCTGATCAGGGCCGCGGACGTAATTTAAGTCCCCGAGGCGGCAAAAGATCGCCAATGGCGTCCCCCGTAAGAGGATACTCTTCTGGTGACTATTTCACATCGGGCTACTCATTTGCAAAATCGGGTAACGGCGCCAACTCGCCAGCATTGTTGACCCCCAATGGACCTATGCAGATCCCATCCGAGTTGATTGACGCATCATTTCTTCAGAGTCTACCCAAATCACCCCCATATCCCACAAAACCAATCTTGACCCACCGGGGCTGCTCGCTCAGTAAGAAACACAAACACTTTGATAAGCTTTACAACGCCCATAAATCCGACAAACCCACCAAACGGAAGCCTGTATTACCGAACCGATCCATCCTTGTTTACGTCAGCGGTAGAAGACATACATGGGTTGCCTTAGATTGGATCTTGAACAATTTTTTGGAAGATGGTGACTCTATTGTGATTTGCTGTTCAGTTAATTATCCATCAATCTTGACTCATAAAAAACGAAAGAACAGTTTGTACTCTCCACATGGCTTTTTGCCACCTACCACTGGAAAGCTGCGTTTCACTCACCGAAATAAACCAGAAAATATGCCTGTCGTTTGTAAGAACTTGATGGAATACGTTGAAACAATACTCAACCCTAATAAGATAATACGCATCACAGTAGAGCTTTTGGTGGGTCCCACAAAGAAGATGTTGAAGGAGATGTATAAGCTATATGAGCCCAATTTGGTGTGTACAGGTACAAAGCCAAACTTGCGTATCAGTGCACCGTTAAGAAGTTGGAATTCCTCCAAGTTGACAGATCGCTTGGTGAAAAACTTCCCATTACCAGTGATAGTGGTACCAGCTGTGAATATGATTAATTTTGAATATGGACTAGAGAACAAGTTCAAGCGGTCATTGGAGAAACTGAAATCCACTAGTATTGGGTTAACCAACTCATTTAACGATGATGAAAGCCAATTGACATCAGATCTCTCCTTAGATGGGAAATTTAGTCAAGATGAGGAGGAAGACCAGAGTCGTGACGAAGAGGAAGATGAAGATGGATCAATGTCCCAGCAGAAAGACGAGGGCGATATTGTATCAATCGAGGATGACATCGAAGACTTCAACGGAGAAGATGATAATTCTATTCTGTCGGAAGATAGCGAGCAGTCACAGCAATCGTATTCTTCATTCGAGGAGATTTCCCGTCTATATTATGATTATAAGAAGGATCTAGCAACTGGAATTTCCAAAAAGCAGACTACCTATGATGAGAAAGCCTTAATCAGCGATATTAAGCTAATTTCTGACAAATCAATGGACTTATGTAACGAAATCAGATCATTAGCACCAGATTATCGTGGGAATGGTTCAAAACTTGCTCGTGCTATCACGGGATCTAATTTGTTTGATGTTGTTCCGTACAAAACGAAATCAATGTTGGAGCCGTTAGAACCAAAACTGACAGGTCTCAGTTATAAAGAAATGAAGAAAACATTACAAGTGAATGCATCTAATGCCTTGAAAAAACAGCAAAGTGCCCTGCCTGGTGATAGTTCAGATTCAGTTTTGCATCCCATCCAGCATGCAAATACTGTACCAACTATCAGCGTAGATGATGGTTCTGAAATTTCGCCAAGGACGTCTCCATTAACTTCTCCATCTCCTCCTATATCATCCAGTCTCAAATTTGCTGACACTCCTCCTCCAGGGGGGAAACTGAGGAAAAAGTTCTCTAGAAAAGTGCTTCTGAAGTCACTCTCACATGATATTGGTAATGACACAAACTCAGAGAAGCCTTCTTTAGAGCCATTGAAGTCGCATCCAGACTTAAAATCTTTGATGGTAAATAATGGATCAAATGACTCTTCTAGCAGCTCCCTTTCTGGGCCCAAGAAGTCAAAGAAGAAATTCTGGAAACTATTCAACTAGATATGTAGCAGTTGTAGTGGATAAATATAGTGCATAGTAGAAGTCTTGTAATTTTTGACAGCCAGAAAGTAGGAAATCTAACATTTGTTGATTCATTCTGACCAGTTACCCAAGAAAGTTGATTTTATTTTGATAGACCAGAATTTAGATCCAAAAACGGTAGGCAATCTTTCATACGCTTTTGTTGTTTTCGCTATATTGAACTGCTGGTTGTAGTATTTTTGGGTTGGAGTCATGGCATAACAGCAAATTCTATAAATAATTCTCCCTTGTTAAACCTATTTTGACACTTCTGTAGTAGGGTCTTCAGGTGGCCTTGTAGAACAAGTGATATTATTCTGTAAGGTTGTAGTTGGACTGACTTCATTTCTGTGCCACCTCCCATTCATCTGATATAAACCACATTTAAGTTAGTAGAAAGCTAAATAAGTTAGTTAATTATAATTCCTAGAAAGATAATGTTAGCAAGAAATAAGCTCATACGCAACATAATAAATCACGGTCATATAGAGAAAGAGGTACTACATATGCACTATAGTGAGGCTACGAGTGAACGTAGCCCCGCATGACCTATACACCAGACCATATATACAATATATAATTGTGTTGTTAGCAAACCGGTTTCTTGTAAAAATATACATTTTTAATTTGAGGTTGTGAATCAATCCATAACAATATCATGAATAGTCAGCTTTGAAGTATTGATGAACCGAATAGCAGCAGTCTGAATAATTCTCTAACAAATAGTAAGTTAGAGATTACATCTTACCAGCAAAAGACAGATATTAATATCCAACAGATTAACCTAACCCTGTCAGCTAATAAGTTGTAACCAAAAGATCGTTTCAAGACATTGCCACCCTCCCACCCTTAATGCCTTCAATTTTTTGATTTTTATTTAACCAACCTTCATCTCATTTAAATGTGATTTTGTTGAGATTCGAACTGTGTAATTCGCAACTATCCCCAGTTTTTTTGCAGCCATTTCTCCTCAGAACTTCAACTGAAGCCTGGTTCTGCTTTGTGCTAATAACATATGAATACTTCTCGTAGCGTAATAAATACAATGCATTAATTTGATGATGACTTTGGTTTGTGATAAAATAGGAATATGACGTATAAGCATAGTTACAGTGGAGCTTGTTAAACAATAGAATTATGAACAGAGAGCAATTTTCTTAAATTTCGCTCAACCGAACAAGTGGGGAAAACACTAGAATAAGTAAAAACCGATCATAAGGATAACCAGTGACCAGACCGCTTCACCTTCTGCACTCCATTGAATAAATATGTAAATCTTACCAATTTGTGCACCCTTTTGTAACAATGAAATTGAAAGTCGTTTACCTTTTCCAAGCTTCTATCTCCATGGATCAAGGTATCATCAGCTGTATCTGGATGTTCTCTCCTCTTTCTAACAAATCAGTAGTTCCAATACTTCGACTCAAGTGGGTACCCCTTGCAGCAGGTGTTTTAGCCGACGGCTGTAAATATCCTTCCCGGTAAGAAGAATATCCGCTAACAACAAAGATGGTTCCACCATGAACAAACCAGCACCAACAGACAGTAACGGCCTCCCAACCGTTAGAGCTAAATCCTAAAAAAAGGAACACATCCACTTCCCCAAGCTTCAGTGTCCCAAATTGAAGTGATCGGTAGGCCAGTGTTCAGGCTTTCCCACCTTTGGACCACGGCACCTAAGGAAGTTGTCTTGGCGGCTTCGAAGACATCCTTGCCAGAAGATTCAAAAATCTACCTTCAACAACCAAATTTCCCTTATTTCCAGTTAATATTTGCTCTTGAAAGTATAAACTCACAAAATTCAGTTGTATGTATGTTTAGGCGCTGAGGATGTGAAATTTAATCTGTGTATAATTTTTGCAATCTGAGATTTTTTCTGTAGGACTGCAACGAAGGGTATGTTGGATGTAAAAATAATGCGCAGCCTACAATTATTTATCGTAGCACTGGCTTACCTGTAAAGGATTATCAAGATATACGAATTTCATACTTATATCTATATGCTATTCAGACACAATAGACTAGGTTACAAACGAGTACTTGTGGTTGATCTAATTGTAATCTCAGTGATGTTGATTATTACCTCAATTATTCTTATTCTGTAATTTATTTTCAAGACAGAAACTAAATACTGACTAACAAGTTTTGGAATAATTTTTAGATATACTTAAGAAGAGAAAACGAATTAAAATAATATAATATTAATATATAATTATAGAATTTGCTGGGTTAGAAAAGAAGCTTGGTACTGAACAATTATAACAACGATGGCTTTGCTTGCCTTACTAAAAACTTCAAGTCCAGAAATCATGATGGGAATTATTTTGTATGATTTGATGCAAGTAATGAGTGTAAATTCTGTGAGCCACTATGAATAATCCAATATCTTTGAAGGCCAAAGCTTCCCAGTCAAGCAAAACAATACAATCCAGGTGGGAGTTTCTATAGGGTATTCCTATAGACCTTTCACATATTGATCACAAGACAAGTTATCCCAGAGCTTAGTAACGAAATGGGGGTTCATCTCAATACCAAGCGACTCCTTTCCCGACTTGGGATCATTTAGCATCCTCACTGAATCCAATGACTCTCATTCTTGGAGGTATTTCCTCAACCAATCATTCTAAACTTGTTAGTATTAACTTCTTTCTTTTTTTTTTTGATTTTGCATTTTCGTTCTTTAGTCCCTTTTTTTGCTTTTTTCAGACTTCGTTATGGTCTGTGATTTATAAGAGTACCAAGCAAACTTCTCCACCAGCCACGACTTACCACAT